>PVLA01006887.1:0-115073 GCA_004027455.1 Hydrochoerus hydrochaeris | reverse complement strand
TATGGTATGTCCTCGGTCTTGAAGCCCTCAAACAGGCTAGGTAAATTTAGGGCTTACCAGCTTTGAGACAGACTCTTTCTCAAACTTTTTTTTTTGGTAACAGGGATTGAACTCAGGACTGCACGCTTGCAAGGCAGGTGCTTATGCCACTTGCAAGGTAGGTGCTTATGCCACTGAGCTAAATCCCCGACCCACTTCCTCAAACTTTTATTTCTGCTTCCTTACTCTCTAGGGTAGCTGGGACTACAAGTATGTACTACCATGCTTGGCTTCAACCATGAATATTAATTTTTCCTTAAAGATTTAAAATTGAGCCTCCTTCCTTTATTCTGTGTTCTCTTAATCTGCTTATTTGGAAAGTGCTTAGAATTTACAATGTAACATACATACATTTTTCATAGCTGTTTGATTTTACCTTACCTAAATGTATAAGCAGAGGGCTATCTTTTTTTTTTTTTTAATTTACTTTTTAAGAATTTTTTACTACCAGACCCCAAATTTCCAATACAGTACCTGGCTTGTAGTGAATGTCTGAGAAGTATTTGTTAAATGAATGAAAAGCATTATCTGTATTTTTTGTCTGTTTGAGACAGGGTCTTGCTATATAGTTCAGGCTGGCCGTGATCTCACTGTATAGCCCAGGCTGCTCTCAAACTTGCTTCAGTCTTTCTGCCTCAGTCTCCCAAGTGCTGGGATTATGGGCATACACTGGGAAGCCTGGTTCCCCACCTCGTTCTTTAAGGTCAGCATTACACTTATCCAAACCAAAGACATTATAGGAAAAAAAATATATTGACCAATATCCTTCAATAATATGAATGCCAAAATTCTAACAGTTTTAACAAATTGATGAACAGATTCCAGAATTCACCCAGAGCAACCAAATCTACTTTGAAAGCGAATCCAAGTTAGAACATTTACTGATTTCGAGATGATATAATGTGACAAGCTTGAGCATAGTGGCACATACCTGTAATGTGAGCACCCAGGAGGCTGAGGCAGGAGGATTGCCATGAGTTTGAGGGCAACCTGAGTTACATAATGAGACCTTGTCTTTTTTTTTTTTTTTTTGGTACGTGAGATCAGAATCACAACCTTGTGTTTACCAGGTAGGCAGTGTGCCACTGAGCTATATCCCCGGCCCTGTCTTAAAAAAAGAAAATATGACAAGTCCAGAGTAGTATTGGCTAAAAGATAGTGAAACAAGTCAGTGGAGTTGAATAGAGAACTTATTTTTGACAGAGGTTTAAAAACAATTCAAAAGTATGATCTACAAAAGCATACAAACTGATTTTCATAAAAAAAATCTTTGAAAGGTACAATTAAGAGGAGAAGACTGGGTTATTAGGTATTTGTAAAGCATATATGTCTATATATGTATATATATTGATATAAAATAACATTTTCAGAATATATAAAGATCTCTCAAAACTCAAAAATAAGAAAACGGTACAATTAAAAATGAGCAAAATACTTATTTGAACAGGACACATCACTAAAAAGCTGTAAGAGTGGCAGATAAGCAGATGAAAAGGTGTTCTTTTTCATTAATTACTGGAGACCTGCAAACTGATACCTTGCAGAGATACCTCAGCACAGCTCATAGGTGGACACTAGTGAGACAGACAGTACACCAAGTTTTGGCCACTACGGGGAACAGCCGAAACTCCTCTGCCACTGGGAGGGGGTTTGTAGAAAGGCAGAACCACTTTGCAAAAACAGTTGGTAATTCCTTAAAATGTTACACCCACACTTCAGTGATGGGGCTATTCTGCTTCTCGGTGAGGCATTGACCCCGCTGCATTTGTAATAGTTAACTACTAGAAACAAGCGACATGCCCTTGGGCAAGTGAATGAGCCAAGTTGCTGGCTTTCCCAAAAGTGGAATCCTGCTCAGCAACAAGGTAGAAGGAATTACTGACAGTCTGTAAAATGAAGGAGTCTTAAAAGGAGTATGCCAGGTAAAAGGACTCTGGCCAAACAGAGAAGAGATTACACAGACCCATTTCTGTAGCATTCTCTGAAGTTTAAATTAATGTAAAATGACAAAAAGTGCCCAGGTTGGGGAGGAGTGAAAAGCAGAGATCACAAAAAGGGGGTGTGAGGAGACTTTGGGGATGGCTCCTGTTTGTTACATGTTTAGAGTTGGTGACTGTTACTGTATTTTATGCCTCAATAAATCTTTTATTCATTTGTTTTAAAATGATGACCACTAGGAGAGTATGTTAGACTCCTCAGTTCCCGTAGTGGGGAATCTCTAATGTAGTTTTCTCTTGTTGTAGGGCAAGTACTGTATTTGGACTGGTGTTTCTATATTTCTCGGCCGCTGGCAGTGGTACCTATGCAGCCTCTTTCCGCAAGAGTCTCTACAGTCAGAATATGAAACACACCTGAGACAACTCTTAGATGGCTCCCATCCATGTTGGCCTCGCATCAGTGACAGTGCAGTTACTGTTTGCTTTTAGTCTCCTTCTCTACACAGACCACTTCAATCAGTTGTTAATGGTTAGATTTCTAAGGTAGAAGACATAGTTAGCCAGGCACAGTGACACATGCCTACTGTAGTTCTGGCTACCCAGTAGGCTGAGGCAGGTGTAGCCTCCAAAATGATGACCAACCTGGGACACATAGACAAAATGAAAGCGAAAGAAAGAGATATTAGTCCACAGAGCCCCTAATCTTCAAAAAATTGACATCAAACTTTCAGAGTGTGTATATGTATTATATATGTTATATATAATATATATATTTTTAAAGGCAGGGTCTGTCTTTAAATATATATATATATATATATTTAAAGCCAGTGCAGACTGGCTTTGAATTCACTGTTTGGCTCATAATGGCCTCTAATTTGTGGTTATCCTCCTGCCTCAGCCTCACAAATGCTGGGATTACAGGCTTGTGCTAGCTACCACATCTGGCTCACAGTATATCCTTAAAGCCCCCTTACTAGGTTAGAGGTGAGGGTAAAGTATTTGTCTATCCCCTTTTGATATGGGAATGATATTGACAACTCTAGCTAAAGAAATCCCCTTTTCTCAATTTGTCTCATTTTTGATATCTATAAATTTTGCCTATTTTGACCTTTATCAAAAAGATTCTGGAGGTGGGTGATCTGCTAAGCATTGAAGTAGTTCCTTCATGGGCTTTGTTCCTGTTGCCTAACAGCTCATTTTAGATTATGGATGTGATTTAATGTATATCCTTGGCAGGTAGCTAAGACAGATAATATGCAGTTAGGATTTTTCTCAGTTCTGTCTTACATTAAAAATCTGTACTTCATTCAAGATCAGTGAAAGTGGTAGCTCTACTTTTTTTCTTTTAAAGAGAATAAAACCTAATAAAACAGAATGAAGCCAATCAAAACAGTGCAAGTGATGCAGAACTTTAAAACAGGATAATAGGAAATCAATAATGGCTACCATAAATATCCTGTTATCTTCAGAACTGCTGCTCATACCATAAGACATAATAAAATCAGACAAAACAGAACAGAACAAAACCAATCAAAACAATGTTGAATGAAACAAAACAATAAAATGGAACAAAACATCACAGTGAGAAGAATACTGGATTTCAAAATAAAAATGACAGAAGGAAATCACCCATAGTTGGTATATTGCATATTGAAATCCTCTTAGTAGATGCTCAGGCTAGCAGCTTTAGGCCTGCAAAGTCAATCAGACAATATAACCATTTTGTACCTAAGTTGTTATCAACTCAGCCTGTCCTCTGCATCAGCTGGTTGCTTGGGAGAGGAGGAGGTGGTGTTCTTGACTCCCAGCTAGTGCACTGTCAGCTTGTTAGCTCACAGGAAGGGCAAACTGGCTTCTTGTACTCCTTCCAGACACAGCGTGGCTTCTGCCCTTCATGAGCAAGGCAGACTGTCTCTCTTCAGGGGCCCCACTTGGTTTGCTTGGCTTCACACTTTTCACTGTCTTTATCTCATGGTATTGGGCATATATTCATTCATCCATTCACTTATTTTTGACCCTGGGGATTGAAGTGAGAGCCTTCACACTGAGCTACATCTCCAGCCCTTTTATTAGACTAGTTCTTGCTAAGTTACTAAATTGTACAAGCTAGGCTCAAACTTGTGATCCTCCTGCCTCAGCCTTCCACGGAGCTGGAATTACAGGCATGCAGCACAACACCCAGCTGGACAGAGTATTCTTATCTGTGGTGTGGGACTGGACTATTTCCTGGTTTTGTAATAGAAGGCTTTCTGTTATTTTTTTCCTTATGTTTGTAATTACCCTGACTGCCCCCCTTTCTCTCTCTTAAAGCCATGTCTCCTTGTTAAAACAGTTGTCTCATCATTTTAGCACTCACTAATTTCTGCCTTTTCTAAACTTGTATAGAATTTCTTAGTAACAGTTATTCTTTATATTTCCTTAGGGTTTTATTCTTTTGCATTATCTAATTCCTTTCAAGTACTTCAGTGGAATTCATTTTTCTTTATTTTTTAAAATGGAAGAGTTAAAATTCGTTTTCTCTATGGTATGTACCAGCTCAGGGATGTTAAGATTCATAAAACTCCTTTGAGAGGAGTATAACTGGTAGTATTACTTGGAATTTTATGTCTAATAGATAGGTCAGATATAAAGGCCAATATGTCATGGCAAATTGATGAAAGTAAGAATTATGATATATAATTTCATTACATTGTCTGCATTAGAAATTTTAAGATTTGGGGCTGGGGGTTTAGCTCAGCGGCTTAAGTGCCTGCCTGGCAAGTGTGAGGTCATCCATTTGATCCCTGGTACCAAGAAATAAAATTTTTTTTAAGATTTGCTTCATGCTTAGGAATATCATTTTCCCTCACCATCAATAATTGATTTATTACTGCTGAAATAGGTAATAATGTAATGAGGTAAAAGGTAAAAGGAAGGATTGTATTTATGACTTCTCATTTATTATTTTCATTCTTTGCTTTGTATTATGCAATGGGACATTATCAAAACAGTGTATTGATCAGAAACTAGTGCCAAGGAGTTTACAAAAACCTGGGTTAATAGCTTGATTTGACATATACATTTGTTTTATTCCTTTAAAAAAAACAGAAAAGAATCCTCACGATGAATGTAATCACTGTGTACTGGAAGCACAGGTAATAAAGATAAAAACAAACACTGTATGAGGCTTCAAAGTATAATAAATAATGCAAACAGCCATTATGAGGCAATTGCTTGTGTTAGGAATTAATCTGTCTTCATGAAAGTTACTATAACATTGATCTGACTCTGGACACAGTCGGCACTGTTGTCAGAGGGCGGTGGGAGGGAAGATGATCGGAAGGAAGCCACGCTGCCTTTCTGCGCTTCCTGTACGGGACTAGTCAGCCTTCCTGTCCTAGTCATAGGGCACTCTTCAAGTGTGATTAGTGTACTTTACAGGTCATTTCTTTTGATCATGAACTCCCAAAGGAGTATGCAAATGCTTAAATGGACAAAAAACAGCATTGTTGCTCCCAAATTAACATTGGAACACAAAAATCATTTCAGAAGTTCACTACTGAATTTGTGAATCGGGATTTTTTAATATTTGCATGATTTTCTTATTATAATTTATTTCAGATTTAGTGAGATACTCTTAAGGATTTATTTCTGTGACATAACAGCTGTTTTTTTCTGTAAAGATATATATCACTTTGTGAGACACATGTAAGGTTTCAAACTTAAGTATTGAGCCTCTTTTAGATTGGGAGAAATACCAGACGGACTCTGGGTAGAATAGGGTTGTTGTCCTTTTCCTTCTCTTTTCCCAAGCTGTTGGCTGTGTAATTTTTTTTTTTTGGTACCGGGGATTGAACTCAGGACCATGCGCTTGCACTTATGCCACTGAGCTAAATCCCTAGCCCTTGGCTGTGTAATTAATTCTGCTGTTTATTTGGAAATGTTTCTGGTCTTCCTTTGGAAATTCACTGTTGAGTTTGATCAGAGATGAGTGTATTTTCTGACCCTATTTCTGTGTGCCTTTTTAGTTTTTGATAAATAATTTTAAAAAGTCTTTGAGTAGGCTCATGCCTAAAGCTATAAAGTCAGTAGCTTTCTTAGACACCAGTCAGCAGACAGGAACAACTTTGGGAGAAAATACCATTTAAAATAATAACAAAAGATATAAAGTAAATAGAAATAAAATTAACATAAAATTCAGGGATACCAGAAGCTTTTGTTTGCAAACAATGTCGTTGGCATGCACAAGCGTTTGGCATAATTTTGTTGTGTTTGTCACCTCTGCATTGGGTAACAAACACAACTGGGGCCTTTTTTCCCACACTAACAGAAATGTAGCCATCTTTGCCCAAAAGATGTGTTGTGGAACACATGAAGTTTGTGAACCGAGAGCCGGGGGTTTAGCTCAGCAGCATAAGCGCCTGCCTGGCAAGCAGGAGGTCGTGAGTTTGATCACCAGTACCAAACAAAACAAAACAAAACAAAACAAAACAAAACAAAACAAAAGTTTGTGAGCCGAGGTGCCTCTGTATGTGGGAGTTTGAATTATAAAACAACAATGAAACTTGATGACAAAAAAGGCAAAATATAACTTAAGACTCCACACTCATTACATGAAGACTCAACCTTACAAAAGTCTAAAGTCTTAGATTAAATTATAAATGCAGTATAAATTGTTCTAAAGTTACATGACAGAAAAATATGTAAGAATAGTTAAGGTAATTTTGAAAAATAATAGCAATGAGAACAATGTCCCCTACCAGATTTTAAAATATATTATTGAAGTAGAGATTGATCCTGGAGCAGACAGATGAAAGGAGCAGAATTTTTAAAAAACTCAGACTAAAATGTAAGCTGAGTGTGGTGTGCACACCTGTAATCCTAGCACTTAGGAGGCTGAGGCAGGAGGACTATTGCAAGTTTGAGGCCAGCCTGGGTTATTTAGGTGAGTTCAAGGTTAGCCTGCACTCTATAGTGAGCTATGCTACATAGTGAGAGCCTGTTTAAAAAAAAAAGTATGTAAGTTTACAGAATAACAAAGATGCTATTGCAAATTAAAGGAAAAAAGATATTTACTTGAAAAATGAGAGACAACTGGCTGTTTGGGTGGGATATATATATTATACTCGAGTGATGTGTTATAATCCATGAACCTCCATTGAAACGTCAGCATTATCCTAAGCCTACAGTTTATAGCAGGGTTTACCTTGACATGCATCTCTTATTAGAGAATCATACAGAATAATTTGTCTAACTGAAATTCCTATGTACCTGTGATTGGCCCCTTTCTTTCTCCTAACTCCTGATGACCACTGATTTTTTTTAAAAAACTATCTTAGTTACTTTCTTATTGCTGAGACAAAATACTTGGTGATCAAAGTTAAAAGGAGGAAAGGTTTGTTTAGTTTACAGTTTGTAGAGGTTTCACCTCATAGTTGGCTGACTGTATGGCAGGGTAGCATGGTAGAGGGGCATCACACAGGAGAAACAGTTCATGGAAGGTAGAAGGCAGCAAAGCAGTGAAGTTGGAAAGCAGCAGCTTGCCTCTCCCTTTTTTCTCTTCCAGGCTACCTGCCCTTTGTGTGGTACCACCCACACCCAGGGTGGGCTTTCCTATTATTCATACCCAGAACTGTGCCAAACTAATCAATAGACTTAATCCAACCTCTTCTGAAAAGTTCCACCTATGGCCAAATGAGGCTTTAGGGGGGGGACATCTAGACAAAAGCCATAACAGTGTCCATAGTTTTACTTTTTAAAGAACATTGTATCACTGGAATTGTAAACCATGCAGTTTTTCAAGACTAATTTTTTTTCACTTAGTAATATTAAGGTTTCTTTATGTCTTGATAGCTCATTTCTTTTTAGTGGTAAATAATATCCCATTGTCTAAATGTACCATGGTTTATGCATTCACCTAGTGGAAGACATCTTGGTTGCTTCACTTTTGGGCACTATGAACAAAGCTGCTGCATTTTGTGTACAGATTTTTGTGTGGACATAATTTTTAGTTTCTCTGAGGAAATACTAAAGAGCATGATTAAGGGATCATGTATGTTTAGTTTTATAAACTGCTGACTCTCTTCCAGAATGACTCTACTACTTTGTCTTCTTATTAGCAGTGAATGAGAGTTCCTGTTTTCCCACTTTCTTGGCCAGTATTTCATCTGGCTGTTCTGGACTCTAATCATTCTGCTGGTGTGTAGTGGGACCTCGTTGATTAATTTGCAATTCCCTAATGACATGTGATGTGGAGTATCTTTTCATGTACATATTAATTTACCAAATATTTTCTTTAGTGAGGATTATTTTTTGCCCATTTTAAAACTGGGTTATTTTCTTGTTGAATTTTAGGGATTCTTTGTAAATTTTGGAAAATAGTCCTATATCAGATATTTATTTTATTTTAAAGAGAAAAAAGAAATAAATGAAAAATCAAGAAGCAAACAATTAAAAAATAAACAGAAACAAAAGTAAAATGACAACAGCAACAAAGAACATTAGCTGTATAAGTTTTCAAAACAGTATGGTAAGAATTTAACAGTGGTTGTTATATTGCATGTTGTTATCTTCAAAATAGTTGCTCAGGTTACCAGTTACAGGGGTAAAACAAAACAATAAAATGGAATAAAGCATTAGATTTCAAAAACAAGACAGAAGGAAATCCCCCACAGTTGCTATAAATTTATATGGTTATCTTCCAAATAGATGCTCAGACTACCAGCTTTAGGCCTGCAAAGTCAAAGAATGCAAGCATTGTTATTATTATTATTTTTTTTCTTTAGTTGCTATTATCTTAGCCTGACTTCTTCCAAATCAGTCCATTGCTTAGGGCAAGTGGGTGGGGGGGGGTGGAAGGGATGTTGCTTTTCATGTCTCACAGTGTGTGCACAGGCTGCCTCATGGGAAGGTGTGGTTTGGCTTCTTGATTCTCTTCCTGTTCCCCTTGGTGGCCTGTATGTATTTTTATTTTTTAACTCATGAATATGATTTTTTTCAAATGCTTTTTTCTGTCTTGGTTGATACAGCCATGGATTTTCCTGCCTTTATTCTGTGAATATGTGTTACACTGTTGTGTGTGTGTATTGAACCATCCTTCCATTTCAGGAACAAATCCTGCATGGGCATTGTGTCTAATCCTTTTACTTTGTTGTGAATTGTTAGCTAATATTTTGTTAAGGATTTCTGTATTACTGTATATGAGGACCATTGATCTGTGACTTTCTTAGAGCATCTTTGTGTGGTTTTGATATTAGGATAAATGTGACTTCACAGAATGAGTTAGAGTATCCTCTCCTGTTCATTTTTACAGAAGAATTTGAGGATTGCTTGGTAGATGCATGCCAAGTCATTATGTCCAGACCTTTTCTTTGTTAAAATATTTTTGATTAATTTTTGGTACTAGGGATCAAACTCAAGACCTCAAGCTTGCCAAGCAAGCACGTACGCCACTGAGCTAAACCCCCGGCCTAATTCTGTATTCTTGCTTCACATGTTTTATTTATTTGCAATTTTGTGTTTCTAGAAATTTGTTGTTTTCATCTGCCTTATCCAGTTTGTTGGCATATCATTCCTCAGAGTATTACAGTCTTTAATTTCTGTAGAGTTGGTGATAATGTCCTTACTTTTACTTCCAATTTTGGTAAATTAAGTATTCTTTTCTTAATCTATTTGACTAAAAATTTGCCAACTTTGTGATCTTTTTGTGAAACCAGCTTCTAGTTTCATTGGTTTTTCTCTATAATTTTTCTATTTCATTTGCCCCTGGTATTTCTATTATTGCTTTTCTTCTGATAGCTTTGGGTTAGTTTTTTCTTCACATTCTAGTTTTAATTGTGAAGTGGTTAACTTGAAATCTTTTTTGTTTTTTAATGTAAACATTTAAGACTACAACTACTTTTATTATTTTACTTTTAAAGGATAACATCATTTTTATGACTCTTGACACTGCTTAATTGATCTGGCCTTTTGAAAGCAGTTGATGTTTTCATTCAGTTTCACCCTATTGGCAATGGACATTAAAATTTATTTTACTAATACCATGTTACCTTGCTGTTTTTAAGTGTATTTTTGTTTGTTTGTTGGTTGGTCTTTTGTTTGTTGCTATACTGGGAATCAAACCCAGGGGCACTCTACCAATGAGCTACACCCCAGCCCTTTTTTTTCTTTTGAGACAGAGTATCATTAAATTGCCCAAGCAAAGCTTAAATTTGAGATCCATTTTCCTCAGTCTCCTGATTAGTTGGAATTACTGGCTTGTGCCACCAAGTTTTTAATAACTAAAAAGTTGTGCTTTTTTATGTGCTTAGTTTCAAAATTATATTACCACATATCAATAAAACTAGTTATCTTTTCATATAAAGGCGCAGTTGTAACACTTTATCATATTTATAGTGTAGCTTGTCTTTTTTTTTTTTTTTTATCGGTACTGGGGATCGAACTCACGACCACATGCTTTCAAGGCAGGCTCTTATGCTGTTGAGCTAAATCCCCAGCCCTAGCTTGTCTTTTAATACATACATAGAAGTTTAAATTTTTATCAAGTGAGAATCAGTCCAAATACTTCGGTAGTCTCTTGAAAAGTTTCTGTGTTGCCTGGTGAAAATGAAAAAACATGCTGTATCCATGCTTGTGTGTCACATTGAATTCATCAGGGAATCCTTTTGGCTCCACCTTCAAATATATGGAGAGTCTGAGTGTTTTCCATTGCTAATAGATGGTTGAGCCATCCTCAGCTTCCCTCGGTGACTGCTGCAGCCTCCTCAGTAGTCCTTTTGCTTTCTATTGTCTTTCCTTATAATCTTTCCCACCTAGCAGCCTCTCGAGTGAGTCTGACAAAATAAATTCTGTTATGTCTCTGCTCAGACTTGGTGTTACAGTTTTATGTAGAGTAAGGACAGTCTTTGCTGTGGTGTGGGAGGCTCTGAGTGTGGCGGCGCTCTCCGTTAGTTCTCTGACTTCTGTAGCTCTGTCTTTTGCTTGTTCTTTTGCAGCCAGGTTGGCCTCCTTGCTACTTCTTGAACACCCTAGGGCTACTGCATTGGTGATGTTTTCACGTGGTCCACTGCCTTACTTCAGATGTCACTCAGTGAGGACTATCTTGATCACCCTACTGAAAATTATAGCTGTTCCCCTTCCCTCTGAATCTGTTTGACTTTTTTTTTTTTGACTTTTCTTCATAGCACATATCACTCTTACCTCATGTGATCCAGTTGACTTACAATATTTATTGTTTGTTGCTTATCTTCCCTTATTTTGCTAAGGGTAAAAGGTGGTTCGGTGTCACAAGTTTACCATTGTAAGTGGTTTTTAGTATGCACATTGCCTTTAAAACCCTGAGCCTATTTATTAGGCTCTTAAATTTGTAGTCATCTGCATCCTATTTAACAGATCTTGTAAACTTGTAGGGCTTTATTGGAGATGAAACACTATATAAAATGCTTTTCTAAACACAGCTGCTTTACTTTCATTAAACAATTTCATTATTCAGCAGTTTACTAGTGTTTCTTCTAATTCAGGATTCTGAGGGTTGCTCATTTCCTCTTAGGTTTTTTTGTTTTTGTTTTATATTTCACATTATTATTCTGTATGCTTCTCTTAAAATAAGAAAGCACTGTCATATTCAGGTGTCCTGCAAATTGTAAAACATGGGTGAGGTAGAGTTATTTGCCTAAGATGATTGTGGAGCCTGGGAAAGTTGCAAATGTGATTGTTGCGCAGCCTCTGATATGCCATGGAGAGAACCCTGACAGGCTGAGCTTGTGGTTCCCTACCCTGAGATTTGCAGGATGTCCTGTACCTCAAACAGCTTTTCTAGATCCTACTGTGATAGCAAGAATATGGCAGGCCTCTGATTATGATGTTTGATTATTTTATCTTAGCCTGGCCTTAGATAAAGCTACCAGTTTGCTTTTTCTCTCATGGAGAGTCTGTTGATGGTCCCATCTTTAAAGTACTTGGTCATCCTGACAGAATTACCAGCCACCGTGCTCTTTCCTTATGTAAATGTCCTCTCAGCTCTTTACAAACCATATCATTCACTGTGCCCTGGCAATGACATTTCACTAATCAGATAAACACTGAAGTGTAACTGCTTGATTTTAATCTTTTAACAGCAGTATCACTTTCTAAATTTTCTATCATATCAAAATCTAAAATAGTGATAATTCTTGGGAATGTAGAAAGGTAATGGAAATTATTTTAAGATAGAAAGGTCTTTAACTTTTATTTTTTGGGGCCAGTTGAAGGCAGCGTTGTATACTCTATGTGTAGTTTTCTTCTTGACCTTTTTTTTCCTGATTAAAATCACCTTGCCCTTTGTTAGGTGAACTGGAGACTTTATTCTAGTTTTATGCCCCACTCTGTGAAAACTGGAATTCTGGGACTATTAACCGGTCATTTGTCACTGTTGGCTTTTGGATGGTGACATAGTAAATGGGCTGGTTCATCTTCTGTCACCTTTTATGGCTCAGCACACTGATGGAGCCTACTGTACTTGCAGTGCTGCCTCACCTGGGTGAATAAGCAGGAGCTGCAGCTGTCAGGAGGAGCAAGAAATGGAAAGAGCTTTCTAAGCTGTGCGGGTGTGTGTGTGTGTGTGTGTGTGTGTGTGTGTGAAAATATAGGATAATTTCATATCTGATCAAAATAAAATGTTACTAGTATTTCTGTAGCCCAGTTTCCGATGGTAATGAATATTTACCGCTGCACATGGTAAAAATGGCTTGGTACACAGCTGCTATCTACTGTGTAGAGGAAATGCTGGATGAAGTGGTTACTGAGTTCATGTACTTACTGAGATAAAAAGCTGGCATTTATAGTCATTGATATATATATATATATTTTTTTTCAGTATATATTTATTGAGAGAAAGAAAGCTTCTGTGTGAGAGAGAGAAAGAAGAGGTCCTGAGTGGGTTGCCCCCCCCCTTTTTTTTTTGGAGGCAGTGTTGCTGTGTATCCAGGCTGGCCTTGTGGTGATCCTTCTTCCTTAGCCTCCCAAGTGCTGGGATTACGGGCATATGTCACCACGCCCAGCTAGTCAGTGATGTCTGAGTAATGATTTGAGCATGCAGTATTTATGCCTGGACCACACTGCTTGTATGCTAATCTTTGTGGTTTGATTGCACATTTTTTTATTGCAATCATTAATGAATTTGTTTTGGCTACTTTGACAGGAGAGGACTAAAGAGGGGGAAGGTATTATTATTATTATCATTATTATTATTTTATGTGTGTGTATGTTCCTGGCTATTGAATCTAGGGTCTTGGGTGTTCAGACCTTTATATTTATATTTATATTTATATTTATATTTATATTTATATTGCAAGATAGAAACTTGCAATCCTCCTGCCTCAGGCTCTCCAGTATCTGGGGTTACATGTGTGTACTACCACACTTGGCTTAAGAGTTATGTTTAGCTGTCCCCGTTCCCCTTTTCTCTCTGGGGAATGACAGGATAATATTTATAATCTGTAAAAAAGAAATGATGGAGCACACTCAGGAAGAGACAAGCGAGGGTGAAAAGTAAAACTTTGTATGTGTGTATGTGGTGCTGAGACTGAACGTAGGACATCATGTATGGTAGATAAGTGCTCTACCACTGAGCCCATCCTCACCATAACTTTATTTTTCTCTAAAGTATTAAATTGAATAAACAACTTAAAAAAAATCACCACTCATTATTTTCATCTGTACTAATATCCATTACTTTTTACAAGATTCTTTTCTTAATAGTAATTTCACAGTTTATTGGATATGCAGTTTGTCTGTGGGGTGAGTTCTATTTTTATGCTTCTCATAGAGCTTCATTTAATTTACACCCAAAGAGATAGACAGAACTAAGCCCTAATGTTTATTTTCATATCTATGTTATATGTGAGAAGAAAATTTCTCTTGTGTTACTGTATTTGATATCCTTTGGGGTGAGAAAGTGTTTTTTTTATAATTGTGCAGATAGCAGGGAGTATTTAGGCTTTAAGGGCCATAAAATCTCTCCTCATATCCTCAGCCTTGTCATTACAGTGCAAAGGCTGTCTTGGACAATATGAAAGTGAATAATCTTGTCTATTAAACTTCATTTATAGACCCTAGAATTTAAACTGTAATTTTTACATGTCTTGAAAATTTTTTTTTGTTGTTGTTTTTTTCCCCAACCCTTGGTCATTTAAAAATGTAAAATCTTTTTTAGCTTAAAAGCTAGTAAAAGCAAAAGTTAGCCTTTTGCTTTTTGGGCTACAGATTGCCCATTGCCCTCCTCCCTCCCCTCCCCTTCGCTGCCTCTTCTCCCCTTCAAAATGTACACAGCAGTTGCTTTTTAATTTTGCTTATTTTGCCACTTGATCATACACTATGTTTCATAGTTAGTGTGTATCTAACCTGAGTTTTTAGGTAGAGAGGATAGGACCTTTAAGTTTGGCCTCTTTAATACCTTGCACCTTTATAAAATTATATACTTAGTGAATAGTTGGGAGACTTACAGAGGAATAATGTCTATCTTCCAATATTTGAAAGACTTATATTGATTGTTTATTAATTTTATTTATTAAGAATGTGTTCCAGAATGGTCCTGTCACATAAATGAATAGAAGTAATAGGGAGTCAAAACTCTCTCCCAGTACTGGCTGAGTAGGACAAGAGGGAGGGAAGTTGCTGGCATTCCACAATTCTGTGGTTGAGGACAGGGCCAATCCCCATTTAATCTGCATATTGAGAGGGTCTCATTGGGTCATTCAGGCTGGGCTCACTGTGTTCAGTAGCTGGGGTTATGGGGCAAACCATTGTACTGGTTTCTACAACTCTTTAAGTGGGTATTTTTCTATCACTTTACGGATGAAAAATCTCAGATATTTTAGGGCTGAATAAGGGTGTGGCAGAGCAGAATCTGAACTGAAACCATGCTCTTTCCTTGTGCTTTTCTTCTTATACTAAGAAATACTTGTTAATGAACCAGGCTGCCTTAGACGGTAGCTGCTGGCCTGTTGCTACAAGTTTTCACACATAGCCTAGATGAGCAAGAACATTTTTTAAAGAGAGAAGGTTAATGTTGAATTGAAGGACCTTCAAGATTTTTGAATGTCAGAGTCTTTGAATGTATGTTTTTAAATGACAGGTAACAAGCAGACATTTTTTTCTACTATATGAATTCACACCTTTCTTGAAAACTGTTGCTTCACAAAAGTAAAATAGAATTGCACAATAAAATAATGTTGGAGAATGTCAGTAAAGTTTCTTTCAAGCCGTATGTTTAGTAGAAACCAGTGATTACATTTTTAAACTGTTCATTTTGACTAATTTGTTTGAAAGAAATGGAAGATTGAGTCAAGATAAATAAAAGTTAAGAATAGACATGAAAAAAGTATGTGAAAATTAGTTTCTTCCTTGATTCAGCAAACATTTGAATGTCTGCTGTGCTGTGGAGCCCAGGCTGGTGAGTGGACAAGCAGAGCTATGTTCAGTTGCTGGAAGGCTAAAGGTGGCCGTGGCCCGGTCAGTGGCAAGATGGATAAGGAGAGGCCGTTCTGTGGAGGAAGTGTTTGAACTTCTGTCTTTCCCCTCGTACTTAAAAATGAGTAATTGTTAACAATAGTGAAACAATTTAGAGGTGTTAATAAAAAGCACAAATCCTTACCTAGGTATGGTGCTTGCCTGTAATGCCCGTGCTTAGGAGGTTGAGGCAGGAGGATCGAGAGTTCAAGGCTAACCTGGACTGCATAGTGAGTCTGTCTTAAAAAAGGAAAAACAAGTCAAATTCTCACTTACAGTTTCTAATCTTCAGTCCCCATTTTCCAGGTTAATAGATTGATTGATAAATACGCTTCCAATTATTTTCCCATGTGTGTCTAAATAGTTTTTGTCTAGCACAAAGTTGGGTTTCCACTGTACATAATTTTGCAATTTACTTTTCCCCCATGTACTCATCTATCATGTACGTATTTCCATATCAGTAAATACAAATCAGCCTCATTTAAAAACTTCCTGCTGGGCATGGTGGTGCATGCCTATAATTTCAACACTCAGGAGGTTGAGGCAGGAGAATCACTATGAGTTTGAGGCCAGCCTGAACTACATAGTGAGTTCGAGGCCAGCCTGAACTACATAGTGAGTTCAAGGCCAGCTACAACTACATAGTGAGACCCTGTCTCAAAACCCCCCCAAAAACATTAAAAAAAACCCTAAAAACCAAACAACATCAACAACAACAAAATCTGCTTCCTTCATAATGGGGTGGATACATCATTGATTATATTGTTGGGCATCTCGGTTTCTGGACTATTACATTGAATATTTTTGTATATACATATTTGCTGTCACAAGTGAAATAAGTGTAAATGATGAGTAGGTGAAGGAAGTGAGGTATAAAGTGAAGGGGAAATGTTTTCGGGGAACAATGTAATTATTGATGACAGTGGCCAACTATTAGGAGTGAAGTGTTTTTGCTTCTATGCCACTCCTGCTTTATGGAACCATGTGCTGGATTATCTCATTTTATAATGGCATCTCTTTACTGAATAAAAGACTTTGTATATATTTGCTTGCTTTGGAGACTTACAGGCTTTAAAAGATAAATGTCACCAGGGCCGGGTGAGGTGACACATGCCTGTGATTTCAGAACTCGGGAAACAGAGGCAGGAGGATTGCTGTGAGTTTGAGTCCAGCTTGGGTTACACAGAGAATTCAAGGTTAGCATGAATTACATAGTGATATTCTTTCAATCAATCAATCAATCAATCAGTCAGTCACTAGACAGAGAAGTAGAATTGCAAGCCAGTAAGGTGATTATTCAGAGGTCACCGAGAGGCAAATTGGTAGTTGTGGAAATAGTTTCTATCATAGCTGTTTTTCCCCCAACTCTGTTGTCTGAAAATATTTTACTAAGTATCTCATCTAACTTTTTTGGGTGGCTACCTTCCTGCTGCCACCTGATTAAAACAGATTTTGTTTACTTCTTAAAGTAGCCATTGTAAAGCTGCTGCTGCTGGTTTATCAGCCGGGTATATGAAAATGCACCAGGGTCCAGGATGCAGTGCAGTGTAGGGCATTTGCTAGTGTGCGTGAGGCTCTGGGTCCTGTCTCCATTGCAAAAGTGAGATGGCATAAATGACTTAAACTACATGGATTATATTTTGTTGTACATTAATCGTAGTATATAATCTTATTCTCTTTAAAAGATTTTAGTTGCTATTTTGCTTGAGACAAATTTCCTGATTTTTGAATGCTGCCCTGTATTGTGGTATCAAGTGAGAACTAGTATTGTAATTCCATCGTCCTTGTGGTCAGTAAGACTGTCCTGCTTACTGTTTAGTTTCTGCTGTTCGTATTATCTAACCTTTGCTAATTTTACTGTGTTGAAATTGGACTTTTGTGAGAATGATTACTCCAAAATTTGGTAATACTTAATTCTGACATTTAATAAATTCAGTTCTTATGGAAACAAAACGATGAATTAAAATAGGTAATATTTTTCTGAACTATTTTGAAAAATAAAATCTTTTGGTTGTCAGTAATGCTTTGCTGTTTGCTTGCATATGCTTTGTTGTCTAGAAATCTGATTTTTTTAAGGCTCATCTTTTAAAATTTATTTTTTTTTAAATAGACATTCCTACCTTTATTGGGGTTATTTATTAGATTATATCTTTTCTGTATTTTCCAGCATTTTACTTAGAAACTCTCATTTATATTTTAAAAAATATATGCTAAATAGTTCCAAATTATCTTATTGGTTAATTTACATCATATTAATTCTTTGAGTAAATCAGCCTAATAATATGTTCTGTCGTTGCCCTAAAGAATATTGTATTGTCTGTTGTGTTACATGAAGCATTTGTTCTTCATTCTAAGGTATCTATTTCCTCACAGTAAAAAGTTACTTTTCAGAAGTATACATTTAAACAAATGAAATAACATATATTTATTTTTTAGGGCTGCTTTGGAAGAAGTAGAAGGAGATGTAGCAGAATTGGAACTAAAACTTGATAAGGTACACTTTAAATTTTTAATTTTTAGAACATTCTTATTTTCCATAATTCTACAATACTATTTAGTTTATCTCATGTCTCCGTGATGGTAGGTGCTGTGATCTCAGTTTTACACAAGAAGAAATTGGAGCTAGAGATATTAAGTGGTTTTTCTTGATGAAAGTCTACTCTTAAAGAATAAGAGTTTGTATTCATGTCTGACTTCTAAACTGGCATCCTTTATATTGTTGCAAGGTTGTTTTGGAGTTCTTCCACCAAAAGATTGTGTCCGTCCTTTTTGACACTTAATAAGTATCATATACACATAGCCTGGCCATTCTTGCTTATTTAGGTGTGACCAGGTTTAAATATAAATAAAATTTGAAATATTCCTTCTATTTTTAAGATAATGCCAAAAATACTTATAAACTTAGTAATTGATATAGTCATGTTTTATATAAGGTTAAATGTACATGATTTCTACATTTTATATTAATTTTTGATATTTTTGGATAGCTATCTGAAGAAGCATTGTCTGCTAAGAACCAGGCAGAAGTATTATATAGAGTAAGAAATAGCTTTGATTCCACTTGTTTAGCCAGTCTTTGGTAACTATTGTTTAGTAAAATATAACTTTAAATTTCTGGAGATAAGTCACATGCATATATTTAAAATACTTTTTCTGGACCAGGGATTTAGCTCAGTGGCATAAGCGCCTGCCTGGCAAGTGGGAGGTTGTGAGTTCGATCCCCAGTACTGTAAAATACTTTTTCTAGTCACAGGAGTCTCTTGTGAAGGTTGGTAGAGAATATATGTCTGAATGAAAAAATACAAAGAATTGTTCCTATCTAAATCAGAGGCAATAGTACTTAACATATATATTTTGTAAAGAAAAAGAAAAGGAATAAAATTTTATATGTATGTATACATAGTTTGTGTGATCACTGGTGATGTTTTCTAGGTAGACTTTATAATGTTTTATCTCATTTCTAAATTTTCAAGTATGGGTGAATATTAATTTTGGTATAATATACAAAATGGTTCATCTTTGTACCACAAATGGAGTTCTTTTGATATTTAGAAGTTGGAGACTTTCCAAAATTAAATGTTTTGTAATGTATATTAAGCAATTGTATATTCACAAAAATATGTTTAAGTACAGTGATATTAAAAGCCTTTTTCCAATGAAAAAATACCTTTTTTTCTGGAAATAATTTCCTATTTATGTAATTATTATTGTAAATGGTATTGCTTTATAAAGGAGCGCTTCTCAGCTTACTGTGCATAGGGATCTTGTGAGGATCTAATTTTGCGAAAATACTGAATCTGATTTTGTAAATCAGGGTACTTGAAATTCAGTGTTTCTTTTTTTTTTTTTTTTTTAATAAAACTTTCTTTCTTTCTTTCTTTTTTTTTTTTTTTATTGGTACCGGGGATTGAACTCACTACTGCATGCTTGTAAGGCAGGCGTTTTTGCCACTGAGCTAAATGCCCAGCCCGAGATGCAGTGTTTTTAAGCAGATTCCAGCTGACTCACAGTGTTGGCTGTGGACCACACTTTGAGTCACTATGATATAATGTATGTTAGACTGAATGTTCTGAGGGGATTTCTCAAATGTTTTGAAATCACAAAATAATTACAGTGTATATAGTATACACATTGTATGTAAAACAAACTAGCAATGAGAAAATTTTAGTAATGTTTGTATTGTGTTCTATCTCTCTCCCTCCCTCTCTCTCTCTCTCTCTCTCTCTCTCTATATATATATATATATATATATACACACATATATATATATAATTTTTACATTTTTATTTTATTTTGTTTTTGGTTTTTGAGACAAGTTCTCACTGTGTAGTTTAGGCTGCCTTTGAACTCCTGGAAACCGTTCTTCCTCAGCTGGGATTACAGCTGTGTGCCGTCATGTGGCTGCACTCTGTAATGTTCAAAGCCGTGTAGTACTGTATGCAGTATCTTTTTCGTTTTTACAATAATTTTGCGGGGTAGGTAGTAAGTGTTGTCATTCCTGCCTTATAGATGAAGACCTCAAAGCCCAAGGAAACAAAGGACACTCGTTTCAAATGACAAGTTAGAGCGTGTAGAGCCAGTTTAGAAGCCCTGTGCTTCTGTATTAGTTTAGTGCCCCTCATGTGTACCCCAGGGCCTTTGGGACCTGTTCTAGGGAGTGCACACCACCAGGCAGCCTTCTAAGGAACAGTAAAAGCTTCCAGACAGGGGTTTTAAAAATTAATATTTTAATTTTGGGTAAGTGTATTATTTTCAACTAGTCTCCTTTGTTTTCTACTTAACAGTTATATGTGTGGGTTTTTAGTTCTTTTTTTTTTTTTATCCTGACATTTATTTTCAAGTAGTTGTTGAAACAACATTTTAAACCCTTAAGGTAGACAACAGATGATGCAGTTCTGATTTTATGATAAATTTATGATGGAGTGTAGAGAAGGACAAGTTTTTAGAGAATCCCAGAGTGGTATACTGAAAGATAGCTATCCTCTGTATGTGCAGTTGCATCTAAATCAAATGAAACACTCCACATGGGACAGCAAACCTCAAAATTTAAATTTCTGGAACAGAATCTGACAGTGGTTTTCCTGATGGTTTCGCTTTTATGATCAGTTCTCTCCGTCCGTCCCTCTCCCCTTTTCTCTCTTTCTCTTTCTCTCTTTCTCCCTCTCAGTCTGTCTCTCAGTCTCTGTCTCTCTCTGTGTCTCTGTCACTGTCTCTCATCATTTGCTTGTGGTCAGGGTATACTGGTAGAATCTTAAAACCAAGACACTCAAATCTAAAACACATTATTGATCTAGGTGTGATAACATATTTTGGCAGTACTTTCTGGTAAGTCCAGTTACATGGAAGGTGGAGGCAGGAGAATTATGAGTTCAAGGCCCGCCTGGCAACCTAGGCAAAATAGTGCGAGACTGTCTTAAAAAACAAAAAGGCCAGAGATGTACCTCGATGGCTGAGTGCTTGCTTAACCTGCCCAAGACCCTAAATTCAATCCCCAATACAATCAAAAAAGAAAACTAGTAAACAAAAATCTCACAAATTATTAAAATATTGACTTTCAGTGATAACTCTTGGCCCGTTTTATAGGCTTACCCAAAGGACTGTGAAGGGCATGGTAGAAACTTGACAACATTTGAAATATCTTCCATTTTTCTCCCTTTGCCTCCATAGTTCCATGCTTTGATGTTTTCTGGGCTTAAGATATAATCGCTTATACATTGTACTTCCCTCAGACTCTTAAGCTATTATCTGTCATTTTTTAATTTAGAACTTTGGGGAGGTGACATAGAGAAGAAAGGCTGAGAGGAGCGAGGAATGGTTGTTATTAAAGGTATTGGCATTGAAAGACTAATGGGAGACAGGGCTGGGTTGCTCTAAGACTAGTGATTTTGTAACTTTGTGTAAGGCAAGTTCCACCTATATTATCATTGTAGATTGTGTCAGTGACAGGTTAAACTAGCTTGATGAGTTAGCTTATACTTATTTTGCTTATAATATATGCGATCAGTAGTTACATTCTTTCTAGTGATTAATGCTTCACGAGTGTTGTTGTGTTTTAAGTCCAGTTACTGATCCATTCTGCAAGGTGTTTTGGCATCATAAGCATCATAATGCATGAGAGTTACCATCTGGGTATAATTTTTTGTCTGTTACTTCTTTTCATTGGTGTTCTATTGCTGTTAAGCAGACACCTTTTAATCCCAGCTCAAGTGCTACCAAGGTTTGATTGTACTTATGTGTGTTACACTGTTTCTTGCATGTTACTCCATTTAAACTATTAATATTATTGTAATTTTTGGTTTGTAGCTCAGCCTTATGATTGAGTACAAAGCCTGGTGCTGTCTGGATTTGAGCATGGCTCTACCATTTTGTAGCTTAGACAAGATCTTGGTCTTTTTGGTACCTCAGCATCATCATCTCCAAAGTGGGAAAAATAAATGTTTGTGTCTGTCCATTTGTCCAACCATCCATCCATCCATCCATCCATCCCACAGAGTTGTTATTATTAAATTTATTTTATTTTAAATAAATTTAGAACAAAAAATGGTGATATAGAATTTCAAAACAAAATAATAGGAGATTAACAATGGTTAATATGTTGCGCGTTGTTATCTTCAAAGTAGTTGCTCAGATTACAAGATACAAGCCCTAGAGTTCTTACAGGAATAAGATGAGATAATACATGTAAAGTGCTTAGCATGTTAGGTACATGGCAAATTCTAAATAAACATTGATCATGATGTCTCTTCAGTAGACTACTGACTTCTTGAAAGCAGACATTGTTTTCAAAAGAAAAAACCCAACAAAACAACAAAAGACCCTCATTTATTGTATACTTACTGGACTCAAAACCCTGTCTTTACTTACCTTTTAAATTAGGTATTATCCCTAATTTACATGTGAAAAAATAAGAATTAGAGAAGGTGTTACATGTTTAAGAATAGTCAGCAAATAAATGGTGTTCTTATCATCTGGCCAAGTGCCTGTGACATAGTAATCCCACAGTAAAATATTGTTGAATGGATATCTTAGGGCCACTAGCTAGGTAATTCAGCTCACTTGACATTTACTCTTAGGTATAAAGGTCTTCCTGCTGTGGACTCCTGTTGGTGGCTGTCATTTACTAAAGCAGAGTCTCAACCTCTCTCTGCCTGCTTTTGCCCCGTTTTCCCCTTACCACTCAGCCCTTTCTCCTGGATAGCTGCAGGATGTATGCTTTTGCTTAGGAAGTTCTTTGACTTTGGGGATTGTGACCTCTGTGCTTTCTCTGTCACCCATTTTCCACAGCTGTGTTCTATGCCTGCACACTCAGAAATGCCAATTTCCTGCTTTCTAACTGGAGCCTTTGGTCCCTCAGGTTCCCAGTCTCATTGCTGCTTCTGTTTACCAAGCTTACCTAGACCTCTGTTCTTTCAATCTGTGTACTTGCAGTATTTTAGATTATTTTAAAATTTGCTTCAGTGTATTTTTTTGGATAATTTTTTTACTGAGATAAATTTGACCTTATATAAAGTGATTTGACAATGATTTTTCAATATATTCATGGTGTTGTGTAACAGTCAACATTTATCTAATTCCAAAATATTTCTATTACTCACCTAAAAAAAGAAACCCTGTACCTGTTAGCATTTGCAATTCTCCCTTCCCATCATCCTCTGGCAACCTAATCTTCCTATTTTTATGGATTGACATATGGATTTCTGTGGATTTCTCTTTTTCTCTAGATTCTGGACATATGGAATCATATTTTTTGACCTTCTGTGGCTGTCTTTCACTTAGCATGCTTTCAAGTACTTCCTTTTTGTGGGTGAATTACTGTATATGCCACTGTGTGGCCTTACCACATTTGTCTGTCCCATCATCACCTGATGGTCACTTGGGTAGACTCTTTTTCCGGGCCATTATGAATAATGCTGCTATTAACTGTTTCAGTCTGTTCTTAATTTTGTATTGCTTTTTTCCCCCTCTCTTCAGAGACCTTTATTTCTTTTTCGTAACACCAACTTTACAGAATTTTACTTTTTTTGAGATGGAATCTTGCTTTGTTTCTCAAATAATCCTCCTGCCTCACCTTTCAGAGTCCTGGGAGGGACTAGAGGGATGCATCACCATGTTTGGCAGAATTTTGTCTTCAGTTAATTCAATAAATCAGTCAATCAGCTACCCAACCAACCAATTTGTCAATCCTTCTTTGTCTGATCTGCCCCATACCTGTATTATAAAACATTGTAGGAAAAGTTATACAGCTGTTTGGTGAAACCAATTGGTGGAGCTACAGAGCTCTGAAACTTGTGATGCAGATCAGTTTTTCTGAAATCCAGTTAAATTCCTCTCCTTAACATTAGTAGCTCTTCAGTGCTTTTTCTTTAGATGGACCACTTTATTCTTCATTCTTAGCAGAATGACTGTCATTCTGCTTGGTGATTTGTTCCTAGTCTCAAAACTTAGAATCTGTTCTTATGTGTTTCATTTTTCCTTCCATTCCTCCCATAATGAAAGTATCTCTTTTTTTATGCAATTTCAAACCCTCTACTTCCTCTGTAATTTGTTTAGCCTTTTCTCTCTGTTCCCTTCTCTAACACGTTATTATCTTAAGTAGGTAGACATGCTGGTTTGCCTTTTAGTAAAACAAAGCATGTAACAATAAAGAAAGTCTTTGCCTCGGAAACACAAGTCTCTGCTGAGTAATTACCATGTCCCCATAACAGTCTGTGCTGATATCACTATGTGCATGATCTTATCCTCTTATAAAAACATGATGTGGTTTAGTGCCAGTGTCAGGTATCAACACAGAAGAAATTAAGAAGATCTTAATCACCAGACCCACAGTGGGTAGGTACGGTGGTAGGACTTGGAACCTAAGTAAATGAGGCCCTGTGTTTTAATCACTGTTCTAGTAACCTGTCTCTCTTTTTGTTTTTATAGTTTTTTTTTTTTTGGTACCGGGGATTGAACTCATGACCTTGCGCTTGCCAGGCAGGCGCTTAAGCCACTGAGCTAAATCCCTGGCCCCTTATAGAATTTTTAAAGTTAATTTTGAATTTAATTTATTGACTAATTATAAATATGCTAACTATGTGGTGTAAAATTCAAAAGTAAAGTGTGTACCCAATGGAAATCAGTCATATTCTAGCTTTGTTGCAAGGGGAATACACTAACTGACTTTCTTGTGTGTCCTTGCAGAGATGTTTCAAGCATATGGAAAGCTGTGTGTGTTTGCACTTCATAATACGAATGACTCTTCGCATTCTAACAAAAATATTAGTCCTGCTTTTACATTTTGATTTTTTTCTTAATGTATCCTAGAGATACATTACTACAGAGATATTCCACATTTCCCCATTTGTTGTTGCCAAGGATTTAACCAGGGCCTTGTGCATGCTAAACGTATATTCTACCACCGAACTGCATCCCTGACCTTTTTTTTAAATAGCTGAATTTTATTTCATTAGATGGTTATTTCATAACTTATTTATCCAGTCATTTACTAGTGACACTTAAGATTGCAACCAAAGCCAGGCATGGTGGCACATAACTATACTGTAATCTCTGTACTTGGAGGCTGAGGCAGAAAGATTGCAAGTTCAAGGCCATCCTGGGCTACACAGGGAGTTCAAGGACTATTTTTTTTAGTCAAGGACTAAAAATGAAATAGGTTGTTGGCCAGGAGGAGAACCAAGAAGCCAACCCATACCCTCCCATGAGCCAGACTGTCTCAAAAGCTACACTTCCCACAAAAAAATTGCACCCAGAGTTTACTGTGACTGCAATGAATAGCTTATGTGCAAATATATGTGTGTGATTTTACTTTAGAAGTGAAATTGGTAGGCTAAAGGGTATGTGTATTTTAAATGTTGGTAGCTCTTGCTAAATTGCCTTACACAGAAAGTTACCAAGTTATATTTCCACCAATAATGTGTTATAGTACCTGTTTCTCTGTACCTGCCCTCTCCAAACAGCATATCATCACACTTTTTGATCTCAAGTGTTCTGTTACAAACTGGTAATTGTCCTTTCTTTTAGGACAGGGGAGATAGAGTATTTTTTTCCTTGGGTTTAAGACACATGTACATATCTTTTTGTGGGAATTATCAGTATGAATCTGTCACCTATGTTTTCTGGTGAATGGTTGGGTTTTCTGAATGATTTGTATACCCTTATGGTAGGAAAATTTGTCCTTTGGAATTTGTTGCTAATATGTTTTTACATATTGTCTTTTGAGTAAGTTCATTTTTTTCATAGAGGAATTTTTTTATTTTAAAGAAAATAAAACAAAACAATAAAATAGAACAAAACAATATTGGATTTCAAAAACAAGACTGAGGAAATCCCTCATAGTTGCTGTGCTGCATATTGTTATCCTCTAAATAGATACTCAGGCTACTGGCTTTAGCCTGCAAAGTCAGTCAAATAATACAGGCATTAATTTTTTATTTTATTTTATTATTACTATTTTTTACTTCAGTTGCTGTCATTTCAGCCTGTGTTCCTCCAAATCAGCCAGTTGCTTTAGGTGGGGGTGAGTGGCGCTTTTCTTGTCTCCCAGCCTGCATGTTGGCTGGCTCATGAGAAGGTATAAATTGGCCTCTTGGTTCTCCTCCTGGCCCACAACTGCTGCTGTCTCACAGGAGGGCATGAGCTGGCTTCTTGGTTCTTCTCTCAGCCCCTGACTGCTACTGGCTCATAGGAGGGTGTAGCTTGGCTTCTTGGTCCTCCTCCTGGCCCACGACCTATTTTATTTTTAAGTAATTGAGTTTGTCAACTTTTCCTATGACTTTTGAGGTTTGTGTCCTTTTCAGAAATACTTTTCCTACTGTGAGATTATTTTTTAAAAGTATTTCCTGTTTTCTTAGTTTTCTGACTTCATTTTTTATGTTTAAATCTTTATTTTATCTGAATTTAATTTGGGGATTTAAAATTCAACTTATTTTTTTTCTCTTTCAGGTGGCTATCCAGTGTTCCTAATGTCACTTATTGGGGAATTTTTTGCTCTTCCACATGCCAGAATATTACTTTAATCAAATACTGCATATTTATGTCTGTTTCTTGACTCTATTGTGTTCCACTGACTAGTTTGTCTCTTCATATTCACTACCAAATTTTGTTAGCATAACATATTCTAATACCATATAAGGCTGATGCTCTTGCTAAAGTTATTACTTTCTCAAAGAAAATTGTTTTCTTGCACTCCTATGAAGTTTAGAAGCAGTTTTCCTAATAAGACATCTTACTTTATTTTGTAAAAAGAAAACTATTTTAAATACATCTCTGCCAACATATATTAGGTTTTGTGGAACATTGGTCCTTTGGGAATGATTTCTCTAAAGAGAATTCCGTGGTCAAATATTTTTGGGAAATGCTACATGTTGTATCTTCTCTGTTTGATTCACATTAACTTATCAGAAGCTCTTGGGCTGGGTGTATAGCTCTTTGGTAGAGTGCTTGCCTGGCATAAGGGGAGCTTGTTGTTTGATCTCAAGTACTGAGAGGAGAAGTAGGCTTACATTAAGATTGTACCTGACACTTGTGCAGTCTGTCTGAGATCTCTTATAAACTTAGCAATATCTTATGCTGTCTTTCTTAGGAAACCTTTCCTTGATCTACACAGTCTGGGTGAGGTATTTTTCTTTTGTTTGCTCATGCATGGTTTGGTCAAAATACTTATTTGTGCTCTGTGGAATTTGTCTACTGGTTAGAATTAGAACTCCTTGAGAACAGCAATTACATTTTAAATTTCTATTCCTCTGCTCTTGGACAAGAGTTAAATACTCTTGAGATCCTTTAGGAGTTGTCTTCTGAGCTTTTTCTTGGCACTTTATCTTCTTTTTACTGTCCCTCTTCCCCCCCCTTCAGTATATTTCTCTTCATCATCCAGAGCAGCTCTTTTATTTTTAATGTTTAACATGCACCCAAGATTTTGTTTGAAGAGAATATTCTGTGTCTGAATGAAGGAAGGAAGGAAGGAAGGAAGGAAGGAAGGAAGGAAAAGAAAGGGAATAAAGAGGGAGAAAGGGGGAACAAAAGGAAAGGGAGATTATCAGGGGCTTGGCTGGGCCCTTGATCTCCTAAAATGAGTGTATTATGAAAGTTTAAATAAAAGAGACAAGCAATATGATTCTGGGGAGTCTGGGAAGGTCAGAATTGTCTTGGAGCAAAAACAAAGACTTCTCTGGATTGCCTGTATTTATTGGATTTCAAACAAATTTGCGGAGCATGAGGGGAAGTAAAGGGAAAAGCTGAGATAAAAGTGGGAAACCTCTCTGCGTTTGGGCCTAAATTGAGCCGACATGGCCAAACACACCAAGAAGGTCGGCATTGTCGGTAAATATGGGACCTGCTATGGTGCCTCCCTCTGGAAAATGGTGAAGAAAATTGAAATCAGCCAGCTCGCCAAGTACACCTGCTCCTTCTGTGGCAAGACCAAGGTGAAGAGACGGGCTGTAGGGATCTGGCACTGTGGTTCCTGCATGAAGACAGTGGCCGGTGGTGCCTAGACCTACAACACCACTTCTGCAGTCACAGTGAAGTCAGCCATCAGAAGACTGAAGGAATTGAAAGACCAGTAGAAGCTCTACTATTTGAGACATCCCTAGCCTAAATGGGTTAATTTATGTTTTTAAAAAAAAAAAAAAAAAGTGGGAAGCCGTGCAGGACCCTGAAAAGTTAAAGACTTTTCAAGCAGTAAATTTTACCATATAAGAGAACAGTCTAATCTCTAAGGTTGACAGTTACTGCCCTAGAATTAGAGAGCCAAATGTCTGCAGCTGCCTCCGCTGTGGAATTCTCTTGTTTTCAGGGCACTGTGGTCAGCAGCTTAACCCTTACACAAGCCAGTCTCCAACAGGAGATAAAGATGGAGGGTGCTTAGTCCTGAGGCTTAGGCCAGAGTCTAGAGTAGTTGGGATTAGATGCATATTTTTTCCCATAGTGGTTGATTAATGCAGCCATCTGCTTTGATAGAATGATACCAAAATGACCAGCATGACCGACCTATCATACAGTTCACTCATTTTCCTCCAGCATACCGTAGTTCAAACAGAACAAAACTTATCTGTTTATCATACTGCTTGCTAACCTTTTTTTTTCTTCTAGAAAGTTCTTAATAAATCTTCACATATTTAATGTATGGGCTTGAATTTGAATAAAATAACTTTTTGTTGTTTTATCAGACAACCTCTGATTCCTAAAAGGTCAAGTTTTTTTTTTATACAACTCTATGAATTAACTTATTTTATAGACTAAAGGAAAAAAGAATTTTCAGTCCAACTACTTTCTTTTGGATTTATTGATGAAACATAATTTATCTTAACTAGGTTACATTGTATACTGACAAAATTTGTTCAACTAGTCTGTAAAATATTTTCAGTCTGATGTAATTTGTTTTCTTTTTCAGCTTGTGAAGCTTTGTATTGCGATGATTGATACTGGAAAAGCCTTTTGTGTTGCAAATAAACAGTTCATGAATGGGATTCGAGACCTTGCACAGTATTCTAGTAATGATGCCGTAGTGGAGGTTGGTATTGCAAAAATTATGGTTAAAGTGATAAATGCAAAAGATATTAAAGAATTATGTATCCATTTATGTTATTAATATTTATAGAGGTACTTACAGTTAGAAGTAGAAAAGCTGTGGCCTCTTAGTGGTATGTTACATAATCATCTTTTCTAAGATAGTAGCATTAAAAGTTGACTTGCTTTGTCCATATCTAGCCTCCCTCTCCTCAACCTGCTTCTTCGTGTTTTGGCCAGTTCACTAAATTCTTTGTTGCTGGGGATGCAGTGGGGAGAGCAAGGTAGGTCTCTGGACTGCTGAGCATGCTCTGAGCTAGCTGGGTCGTCCTAGGTAGTAAATGTTACTGTTTATAGTGTAACTTGCGCTTTCTGTCAGAAATGCTGAAGTAACATTTTTGTGACCTATTTCACTAGCTCTCAAATGACTCGATTTTCTTTTCTTTTTCATAGACAAGTTTGACCAAGTTTTCTGACAGCCTCCAAGAAATGATAAATTTTCACACAGTAAGTGTTAGTAAGTAGGTGTTATACTGTGATCATGTTAGTATTGTAGTAGTTCTCTTTAAGTGGCAGTATTTTATAGAATGACTACATTAAATTTAATGACTAATTGGTCAACAGCCTTTTGATTGACCAGCTCTAAATGTACTCTGTGTATGTGTGTGCATTTTATTTTCCAGTCTAACATAGTGAACTTAATACCTATGTGGTAAATAGATACCCATTAAACTTGTTTTGTTTAAATTCTTGCTTTGCTGATTTTTTAAGATTTAAAAATAGGGGGCTAGGGATTTAGCTCAGTGGCATAAGCTCCTGCTTGGCAAGCATAAGGTCATGAGTTTGATCCCTGGTTCCACAAAACAAACAAGCAAGCAAGCAAGCAAGCAAACAAAAGATTTAAAAATAAAGAAGTAAAAGTAATTTTAAATTTAGATGTTTTCTTTTAATGTACTTACAGATACATCCCTTTTACCAAATCAGTTACCAATGTCATCTTATATATATATGTTTAAAATTTGAGGACATTTATCTTTCAAGAATGTAGGATAAATACTACTTTTGTAACGTCATGAAATTCCTTAATAAATTTCTAAAAATTTATTGAAAATACAAGAGCTTATAAGTCATATACTTCAACTATTTTTTAAAAAACTCAACTAATATGGATATTGTAATAAGTTTTGAAGCAGCAAATAATTATCAACTGTCTATTCATGACTATAAGTAGTTACATTCTTTATAAAAATTGACCAATTTTTGGTTCTTAGTTAATTTGATTTTAAAGTTTTTTGTTGTTCAGTTTTGTGTTTTTTTTTTTTTTTGGCACCAAGGTTCATTCTCATGACTTCGCACTTGCCAGGCAGGTACTGTGCTGCTGAGCTGTGTTCCTGGCCCTTTTGCTCAGTATGTTAAGGATGAAGTTATATGCCAATGTTTATTTTAATTGTAGTTCAGATGTTAGCTATGCCAAAAATGACAGGTGCAAGTACCTTCTTAAGCGCCTGTTCTCAGTATTCTTGGTGCATACCGAGATGGAATTGCTGGTTCACACAGCAGTTTTATGTTAACTTTTCTGAAAAGTTACAAAAGTATTTTCCTTTTTTAAAAATTATAGCTTTTTGTTGGGAGAGAGGGGGCTTCTTATTATGGTTTCAATTTGCATTTCCTTAATGACCATGTGCTTATTGGCCAATTGTATCTCTTCTGTGATTGTTGCTGTTGTCTGTTGAAGTTTTTTGTCTTTTAAAATTTTTACTGTTGTTGAGTGTATTTTGTAGGGTTCTTTATAACTTGCAAATATTAAACTTTTATGTATGTACAATATTCAAGTATTTTTTTCATTCTGTAGTTTTTTTGGTTCTGGGGCTCAAACCATGCTTGCCAGGTCACTCTGTAGTTTTATAATTTTTTCCCGCTTCTTGGGTTTGCTAAGCATATGCCCTACCACTGAGCTACTATCTCATTATCCCTTCTTTTTTCATTTTCTTGATTATGTCTTTTGATACACAAAAGGTTTAAATTTTGATGAACTCTGAAAACCTCTTTTTCCATTTTTTTTCTTTTGTTGCTTGTGCTTTTAGTGTCATATCTAAGGGAATCCATTTCTAAATTCAAGGTCATGATTTATTCCTGTGTTTTAAGAGTTGTATAGTGTTAGCTTTAATATTTTACAGCAATTTGACCACTTGCTAGCTCTTTTTGTCTTTTACTGGATTTAGAGGCTAGTGTTTAGTATCTTTAATCTCCTTTAAAATTAAATGGCCCTTTGGATTTAAACATCTTCAAATGTAATATGCTAAGAATTATGTTTTTGGTATAATTGATTTTACATTAACATAATAAGAAATTAACATACTTTCTTCATAAAACATTATTCTTAAAATACAGAAATATATTCTTTTTTGTTTTTTGGTGCTCACAGTTGAACTCTCGACCTTGTGCTTACTAGGCAGGTGCTTACTCCACTGAGCTAAATCCCTGACCAGAAATACATTCTTATAAGAACATAAGAGTTTCCTATATTTTTTAAAGCACTGGGAGGAAGGAAGATTGGGAAATACGCTTTACAAGTTTCTAGCCCCTGATAGTGTAGAAGAGGAGACTGTGGGAGGGAAGTGTAGAGATGAGAGCCAACAAGTAGATAACTTCCACACTAACTGTAATGCCAAAATGCCGGGGGGGGGGGAACACTTTAGCAGGAAATATTATCAACTTAATTTTTATTTGTGACTGAATTCCCTAAACCAGACTGTCTAGTTTTTCTGCCACTTCCAAGGCTAAACCACTGTCAGCTCTGTGTCTCCACTTCCCTTGTTGCCCTTCTGCAGCGAGTTCTGGGTACAGCAGACAGATTGCACTGTTAAAAGTGTAAGTGAATTCACATCCCTCCCCCGCTGCAGTGGCTCCCCATTACACTCCGAATTATATCTTACCAAGGGCCCCCCAGCCCCTGTGTGATTGGGTTCCTGATAGTAAATTCCTGATCTTATCTCTACTTTTTCGGGCTATAACCACTTGGATTAGTTTTTTCTTTGCTGGTCTTTGAACCTACCCAAATAATTCTCATCTCAGGGCCTTTGTGTTTGCTCTCTGTTGTGTGTATACTATTCTTCCTCCACATCCATGTGTGGTTAGTTTCCTTACAATGCTCTTCTCCTTCACTTTATTTGGGTCCCTCCTTAGAGAGGTCTTCCCCAACTACCCTGTCCTACAGTCATTTTCTCTCCCTTCACCCCATCCTCACAAACACACACAGAAACTACATGTATGGTGTGTTCTCACATATTTTGCATTTACTTTATTGTCTGTTCTGAGTTCTGTAATTGCAGCTACTTTGTTATGCTTGGCTCTTTTTACCTGAAGAGTACTTGGTAGAAAGGAGTTATTCATGGCATGGTTAATGAGACTGAGGTTATAAATTTATGAAAGCTCTTTGGTGTTTTCTAACAGTCATCAAATCAAAGATTGTTAAGTCAGTAACAGCACGACAAATAGACAATCGAGGCATTTACTGTTTTAGTTTTCTTTCATTATTCCTTGTGCTTGAGAGACTTCAGAATCACTGTAGACTCTAAAACTCACGTTGGAAAGATAACGGGGCTTGGTGATACAACTCAGAGGTAGAGTGCTTGCCTAGCATGCACAAGGCAGTGAATTCAGTCTCTAGGACTGGGAGAAGTAAACATAATTTGTATACTATTGGGGAAATCACTGTTACCCAGCCTATGTGCCTGGAGGTCTGAAGGTTGTATGTTGGTGAACATATGTGTGTGTGTGTGTTGATAGAAAAATACTATGAATATTTAATTAAAATTATTGCAGTAAAAGACACATTGACATTAACCTCCCTCATACTGGCTGCTGCCTGTTTTCCCAGCGCTCCAAGGTCCAACAGGGCGCATCGCGGATCTCAGGAGACACTGATATGATTCTCACCCTGGGGCGGCTGCGGCTTGCCAGGCCACAGACACTTACCAGAGCGGCATGCTGGCGGCTGTCTGTTTTCCTAGCGCCCCCTTTCTGAAGCAGTTTGGGAAGTTCCCTTTTATGAGTGTCTTTACTAAGTTTGATTAAAAAAAATATGGTGAATGCTGCTAATGAGTGCTATCCTATGGAAAGGCAGGCTTGCTGTCTACCTTATTCACTGGCTTTTGTACCATATGATTAACTGCTGGCTCTTTAGGCCAAGTCAGAATGACCAGGGAAGGTCAGTGTAAACAATACAGGACACTGCGGCAGCCACAACAGTGCAACAAAAGAATTTATGAAAGAGGACTTCCAGAACGGCTTCAGAACGTGGCCAAGTCCCATGATCCTGTGAGTGTTGGAAGCAGAGAGTGTATTTTGAGGGGAATTAATGGCAATGTGTCTTTTACTGTAATAAATTAAAAAAAACTTACACACACCATACTCAACCACACCATCTCCAGATATCCAGAGTCCTTCTAATTTTGTTCTGATGAATAGTATCTAATAGATATAACAGTGAAAGTGTGAATTCCTTATTTACTTTCATTTTATTCCATTTGTAACTGATACACTGCCTGTATTATCTGACCTTTTCATTCTTTGCTAACCAATTCTTGAAATTTTTCCCAGTAGGAGTGACCTAAGTATACATGAACCAAAACTTACATATGTATGGTAAAGCTCCTTTCTTTACTAGAGCACTCTTATATTTTACCTAGATTATGAATAGGGTTGACACATATTTTGTTTGCTGCTATATTCCTAGTAATTGTATAATTCTAATCATACAGGAGTCATTTATTCTAAGTTTTACATTCCTTCTTTAGTAGGGGATTTATCAGATAGCATTTAATTATAAAATATTCTAAAATTGTTTAGCATTATTTATTATCAGATATAAGATAATCTCAGCCATTTGTTAAAATATGGGCAAAACCTAGTTATATGAAGTGCTTTTTTTAAAAAAAGTAGTGTTTTCTACAGTGGAATCTTAATTATGTAGCATTTTAGGATATAAGAAACAAGAAAAACTGCTTTCTCAAATGTGATTGTTGGTGGAACCTGTTTTACATCCTCTAGTAGAGCCCATAACACTTGGGTTTTGGTGTATCAGTTTGTGTTAGGATGAAAGTATAGGCTGTGTTAGGAGAAAATGTTAGGGGTATGTATTTGTGAATAACTTTGTGGGCTTAAATAAATATTTGAAACTAATAGAACTACTTGGGATATTAGCCAAGTGAAGACTAAATTTATAGTGGGGTCAGATTATTCAGGCCCCCCCCGCATGGACTCTAGCACCTTGCCAGAGCCTATATCCTTTATTATTATTATTATTATTATTATTATTATTATTATTATTATTATTATTTTAGAGATAAGGTCTCAGTAAGTTGCTCAGGCAGAGATTTTTAAAATATTCTTGGTGGTGGTTATTGATGAGGAACTTTGCCTACACCAGCATATAAGTGAGAAGTAGAGGGGTATTTATTGCCCCTTCACCCTGTTGACAGGAACTCCTTTCTCATATGTAATTATAGTTTGAATTGTTCAATCTCTTTAAGTTGTGTTTCAAATGAGCAAATCATTCATTAAGTAGAACTGCATTTCCTTTCTTCTTAAAGTAATGCCTGTATTTTCTGGGATAAAATGAAATGAATTTGTAGTAAGTTAAGGTTGAAGCATTTTTGCTTTTCTTTTTTCTTTTTACTGTGTACTTTTAATAATTCTTTTAGATTCACGTGATAGCACTGACTCACTAGTGACTCATTTTCAACACTGTTTCCCACAGTTTGAAACCACAAGTTTGTCAGTATATATTGTCAGAAATTTCAAGGACTGCTTGAAATAGGTGCATCAAATCACAGAATGTCAGTAAAATGTGCCATCTTTTGAAGGCAGTAATTAGTATTACATGAGTCCTCAACTTGAATTATTCCTACTTAGCTTTTTTAATTCTTCTTGTAACTTATAAACTTCAGCAAAATTCTTCCTCTGGAAGGCAGTGCACTTTGGTATAAAATAACAGTGAGTGATGTTCTCATACCATTTCTTTATTTAAAAAAAGTGGGGGAGTCACAAATGAAGCCAAATGTTTTGACTGGCTCTTTTAGGTTCATTTATCATTTTGATAATATTTAATTTGGAATTACTATCTAACAGGGACACTTTTACATTTACATGCAAACTTTTGCCTATGAGACGTCCTTTGTGAATTGATGTATAATACATTACTGGATCTTCAGAGTTTCCTGAAGAAATGCTTTTTTTCCTTCTCTTTTTCTTTCGTTGTTGGTGAAAGAATCTAGGACTTCATACATGCTAATTAATGTAGCATTGTGCCATTGAGCTATATACCCTTTGCTCCCCAAATAAATTCTTAATGTAAATTCTCAATTTGCAATCAGTTAGAAATACTATCTGTATGTAAAATTACAGTGTTTCGCTAATATCACTTTCAGCTTTTTATGTAGCATTTTGAAAATTACATCTCTAGGAGTTTGTTTTGTTACTTGACAAAATAGTACTCTTCCAAGTAGTCTCTATTCAGAGACTTGAATTACTGCTTTTAATTTGAGCATGGTATCTAAAGTACAGAATTATCACTCAGCAATGAAAACTTTTTGATATAATAGTCTTCAAGGTAAGTGATTTCTGGCATACCATCAAATGCATCTGTTTATATTATTGTTCAAATGTACCTTTTTCTGTTTCCTTTGTTTCTTTTGGAGATTAACAGTTTTTGACATATTCCTGGCAGCCTGCTATATTGTGCAATTCTGGTTCTAGTTTTTAATTGGGTACTCTTGAAACTAGTTGCTTAATCTGTTATTATTGTAACCAATTTAACAAAAGAACTTTGTAATTTTATGTTTGCAGAGACTTACTATGTCAGTACTTTTCTATATAGAATGGTCATTTTGTGTTGAAGTTCTACAAAATTTATTTGGTATCATTGCTTTATTTAATTTAATTAAAGCATTTTTTTAAGTGCTAGGGATCAAGCCCCTGGCTTCATGCTTGCTAGGCAAGCTACCACAGAGGTACACTGCAATTCTATTTAATAACTTTTTGATGTCAAAAGAGAGGTTTAGGTTAAAAAAGAGAATTTTGGACTACTTTTTTTGTGTGTGTTCTGAATAAAATGACTTTTTAGAATCAGTGTAATTATTTAATGAAAATGTTATTTGCAGGCTAGGCGTGGTGGCACATGTACTATGATCCCAGCACTTGGGAGGCTAAGATGAGAGGATCTCCATGACTTTGAGGCCAGCCTGGATTACATAGCAAGTTCAAAGTTAGTTTGAACTACATAGTGAGAATATGTCTCCAAACAGACAAAAAAGTTATACATTGTGAAGGATAAATAATAGTAAAATAAGTTGTTCAAATATGGAGCTCAATAATGTCTTTAAGATTAATTTATTATGCAAATATGTTATATTTATGTATACTATATATATGTAATTTCATTTTTATTATTTTTTAAAAATGTTGTTTAAAGAGAAAAAAGCAAAACAGAAAAAGGGGTAGAAACAATACAGATTTTCAGAAAAAAATAAGCAGTAAGAACTCACTAGTTGATAAATTACATATTGTCTTCTTAGACATAGTTGTTCAAGTTACAAAATTAAAGCATACAAAGTGGACATTCAAACAGTGAGACTGCAAAGAAGTTCAATGATCCAGTAACAATTTAGCAACATGGTTATTAATCCTACACACTTAAACATACATGTAGCCATATCCTCTAGAGCACTTTCTTTTCTTCCTTTTACTTTTTAAGTAAATTATCTGTTTAGTTATATCGTGTTTCAGGTTGCTGAGTAGCTTACTGACTTGTTTTGTTGTTGTTATTTATTTTTTAATTACCTTATATAATTCTGTTGCCTTGTTTTTGAGTTTCTCCTCATCCATGCTCCATGGATCAGCTTTGGTGGAGTTGGGAGTTTTTTAGAGGTATTTTCTTACTTTGTTATCTACTTTTTTTTTTTGAAGGTAGCAAAATACAGCAAAACAAGACAGAACAAACCCATGCGACCACAGTGCAGTGAAACTAGCACAGAACCTCACAGCAGGTCACCAGGACACGAGCAATAGGCACAATAGTACATCCCATTCTGTTCACATTAGCTGTCCTTTCAATCAGGTAGAGCAAAATGGAAGGAAATGTCAAACTTATAAAAACAATATTGCAACTTTTAACATCACTGTAAATCTTGTAAACATCAGTGTCTTGTGTATGACTATCAGCATCTTGCTTCCTCAGACTGTTTAACAACCACCCTGAAACTTAGTGTCTTGACATGTTCATAGCAGAGCCATAATTTCGTATGTCTTGCTGGGTGGCTTGAATCACCACTGGTACATACATGACTGTCCCAATACATGACTGTACCACTTGAAGCTGGTGCTTCAAGATGCCTGATGGCACATCATATGCATGCACTACTGGTTCGAGTCAGCAGGAATGTGTTAAAACAGTCACCACCAGTTGAGCAGGACTTGGAGGGGCCAACTTGCCCTCTGTTCCAGTTGGGTTTAGTTAGGTGGCTTATCTGTGGCTAGAGGAGCTAACATGTAACATCTTCAGCTTATTCTGTTTTGTGACCAATTTGAGGACTTCTGGGTTAAGACAGTTTGTCTCAATCTTTGTGTGACAATATCCCCTTGCAAACTTGCTAAAATACAGAAGAATCTTACCCTTTTCCACACTCGAGCATTTGTATTTGCTATTAACTGTCTATGTGATTTTAATATACAGCTAAGTCAGTGTAGTACCACTGTCCTAAATGAGGAAAGAAGAGTTTAGAGAAATAGATTAGTATAGGAAGAGGATGTGTAAAAAGTAGAACAAATAATAGTCATTCCTTTACTTACTGTAACCCACTCCTGGTGGTTGCAGAGTCTTGATTTGTTTTAGTATTCTTCAGTACAGGCTTAGTGAGATTAACTCAAGGAGGCAGTGGATCCACAGAATCAAAAGCCATACCCTGCAACTTTCTATAGATTCTAGAAGGGGCAGAAGTAATTAGGTCATGTGGAATCATCAGAAAAGTGACATCATAGCTGAACAATATTTAAATTGACCACAAAGACTTTAATCTACAAAGTTTAGACAAATAGCACCTAAATAAATGGTAAGAAGTAGAAGCAGGGTTGATGCTATCCCTGGATATTTATTTGGCTGCTTTTCCTGCTGAACTTTTAGATTGGATTGTCTGCCGCCTGCAAATGTACTCCAGGCTTTCATCCTTTCTTGAACACAGCAGAGAGTGTTGCTTTAACTGGGTCCAGATAAGAATGGGGAATAACTTGAATGTGAGCTATGTGAGTCATATATTCTCTGCACTTTCATAGGATCCTTTTACAATTAGGAGATGGGTTAACTGACATTTTTTTTCATATATGTATTGTAAGGAGTGATACTGTTAATTTTCTGAAGTGGAAGTGGTAGCTGGAATAGTTGTTTATTTTAGCATATGAAAAGAAACACTGAATTCTGTGTTAGCAAGGTATAGTGACGGTAATTACATTGAGGTAGTAGCTGATTAATTGAGGCAGTTCTGTGCAGCAGTTGAGTACAGAAAAATAAAGAGCTCTTAGGGAGTTGGATGGCTTGAAATTGGCAAGTAGTGGATAGAATCTTTACACAGTTTCCTTTGCATTTACAACATGCTTTTACTCTATTGAAGATATTAAAAATAGATAGGCTAAGAGCTGGGTGTGGTAGTGCGCCTCTGTAATCCCAGTACTCCAGAGGGTGAGGCAGGAGGATCATTGAAGTTTGAAGCCAGACTGAAGTACGTAGTAAGACTCTGTCCTCCTCTCAAATGTATAATACAAAATATGCGCGCGCATGTGTGTGTTTATGTGTGCGCGCGTGCTCGTGCACATAGGCTACAGCTGGGCATGGTGGCATACATCTCTAGTGCCAGCTATTTGGTAGGCTGTGGTGGGAGGATCACTTGGTTTGAGACCAGCCTGGGCAACATAGCAAGATCAGTTCCTTGAATTAGTTATCATTCCCTTCCCCTTGGGATTGAACCCACCACCCTCATGAATGCTAGGCAAATGACTTAGCACTGAGCTGTGTCCCGGGTGTTTTTATTTGCAGAGTGTCTCACTAAGGTGCCCAGGCTAGGCTCAAGCATCTCATCTTTCTGCCTCAGACTCCTGAGTAGCTGGAGTGACAGGTGTGCATTACCATGCCCAGCATGGTTCCTAATCAGGACACAGCATTTTTGTTGTTGTTTGGACACTGAGTTTTGTTCTCATTCATCTCACTGTTTCAAACTCTGAATAAAGTCATTTGTAAATTACGATAGTACTTGAAATTCCGGCGACAAGTCCTATGAAATTGGCTTTGCAGAACCATCCGTGTAAAGTATGGGGGACATCATTTACATAGGTCAAAATACCATCCTGAGGAACAAGATTTTATTCTTGCCTCTAATCTTAGTTATCCTTTAACTTAAAGTCAGAATATACAAGATTTCTCAAAACAGAAGCCTCTCCCCAAGCTATCATGCATTCTGGGTGGTTTCATTTGGAATGCTTTCATCTATTGGAGTAAGACACATCTGCATTAGATGGAGTGGAATTTGTATTCCTCTTTTAAGTTTTCTACTGAAGTAAGGAAATAGGTTGCTTTACTGTTTCAGCAGTCTATTTAAATGTTAAAAAGGGGCTGGGGATTTAGCTCAGTGGCTTAAGTGCCTGCCTGGCAAGGGCAAGGTCATCGGTTCGATCCCCATTACCAAAAAAAAGTTAAAAAGGTTTATTTTCCTCTGTGAATAGAAACAAATTTTTTTTTTTGTACCAGAGATTGAACTCATGACTGCGTGTTTGCAAAGCAGGCGCTTATGCTGCTGAGCCAAATATCCAGCCATTATTATTATTATTATTATTATTATTATTATTATTATTATTATTTTTAATCAAGAATCAAACTCATCATGTCATGCTTGCCACACAGGCACTGTGCCATTGAGCTATACCCCCAGACCTGCGATTTTTTTTTCCTTTGGTACTGGGAATCGAACTCATGACCTTACATTTGCCAGGCAGGCACTTACACCACTCAGCTAAATCCATCCTCCCTTTTGTCTTTTTGATACAAGGTTTAGTTATGCAGTTCAGGCTGGCCTTGAACTCCTGGAAGTCCCCCTGCTTCAGTTTCCTGAGTGCTGGGATTACAGGCATGTGCTACCGTGCCCGGCCCAGGTTCTTTTAAAAATGCTTTTTTTCCTAGTATTTAATAAAAAGAAATACAGTTATTATGGTAACTGGAGTATTGATGAAGGAATGTGGTATTTGTAGAAGTACAAGAAAACGATTTTCTTTGTTTATTTCCCTAATCACTCCCTTACATTTTATATTTTAGATCCTGTTTGACCAAACTCAGAGATCAATTAAGGCTCAGCTTCAGAACTTTGTAAAAGAGTAAGAGTCTTTTTGATTTATGTACTGTATTGATTAACTACTTTGAAGATAACAATGTACAATGTCATAACTATTATACTCTTATTATTTGGTTTTCAAATTTGTTTTATTTTTTCATAAAATAGAAAAGAGTAAGTTAGTTGCAATGAAGGGGAAAGAAAAACAGCCTGTTAATAAGCACATCTGGAAAGTGATCTCTTGGGAGAAATTGAGGATCATGAAATACCATTAGTGATTGTAGTTGAACCTAAATTTTCTCTGGCCTCAGTATGAGAATGATTTATGGAAGTGTATACTTTTTGTTACATATGAAACTTTTGTGTCAGATTAATTAACTATATATGAAATAAAATTGACTGGAAATAAAGTGTGAGCTTTCCAGACTTTTAGAAAGTTAGAAAAGCTTTCCTTTTTCACATTAACAATTTAGTTTTTCTTTTAACTCTTTTATAGAGACTATGTAAAATTACAGATAAAATTGGTTATGATATAATGTTTAGTATAAATTATAGAGAATATAAATTACGAATAGAACTCACTAGCAAAATGTTCTGTTGTTTTGGTAGGTTAGAATTTATTGTGGAAGTGATGTCTCAAAGAGTTTTTTTAGAAATTACTTCTTAGTAGGCTGTATATATAAAAATTTATGGCAACTCTCAGTTAAAATCTTTGTTAGGGTTGTTTGATTAAAAAATAATTTTTCTGTAGATTATTTTATTTAGTTCCCTAATAGTAAAAGCAAAGAAACATGTGATTAAACCTAGGGTCAGTAGTGACTCAAAAGTTTCACTTTTGAAGACCACTGAATGGGATACTGTTGGCCTTTTCTGGTACTTCTCCCGTCCCCGTACTGGGAATTGAACTTAGGACCTCATGCTTGCCAGGCAGGTGCTGTACCACTGAGCTAAATTTCCAGCCTGTTACTCTTCTTTTAGAAATTGACGTGTGTGTGTCTATACATGGACATGTGATTGTGTGTTTTAAAATTTATTTTTAAAAAAGTAGCGTTAGGCTATCCACAGTAGTAAAATCAAGGATGTGTCTTTACAGAACATTGATCCTCAAATTTTTAAGATTTATCCCAAAGACTAATGAATTGTAGTCTTTGAGAAAGGGCCTGGGAGTTTACACTGGCACAGGTGCCCTTTCTCATGTGTGCTTCTTTTTAACAGTCATCTGGTTAAATAATGGTACATGTCCCTGAATGTATTTTTTTTTTAAATTAACTTTTTCTTTCTGTTAATTCATAATTTTTTCCACATCATGTTATGTCAATTAAAATAATAGGCACTCCTAGGCCTAAATCTGAAATCTGAAATACTTGAAATAAAAAATTTGAAACCTTTTGATCCCAGGCTTGAATTTTTGGATTGGGGATGCTTAACTGGGAAAATTCATACAAATATTCTCAAGTCCAGAAAGCTCTGAAATCGAAACTACTCTTGTTCCAAGCATTTCAGGTTAAGGGTACTCAGCCTGTAATTGGAGAATAATATATAATTTAGTTGGAAGAGCTTGTGAGTAATAGTTTATGATGAAATAAATGGAGAGTCATGATAATTAAATTCTAAAATTATTTTGCCAGCATTTCTGAACAAGAAAGTTTCATGAAAGAAAGTTTCACTAAGTTTTTGTGTTTTAGAGATCTTAGAAAATTCAAAGATGCCAAGAAGCAATTTGAAAAAGTCAGTGAAGAAAAAGAAAATGCATTAGTAAAAAATGCTCAAGTTCAAAGAAACAAACAACACGAAGTGGAAGAAGCCACAAACATTCTGACAGCCACAAGAAAATGTTTTCGACACATAGCCCTTGACTATGTGCTTCAGGTAATTACTCTGTTTTCAAACCAGGCGTACTCAATAGGGTGCGAATTTTGAGTGATTGCACTGTAAATAATAATACTTTTCTGAGTTTAAAATTGAAGCATGATCTTTCCTGGAAAAATGTCACTTACCTATGCATGCTTTCGTGTATGTGCATACTCAGTGTGTGGATGTATGTGCCTTTAGTTCAGATTTCTTTCTCTTTTCACTTAATTAAAACTTCCCCCATTTTTCAGTGTTTTTAAAAAGTATTTTAAAAATTACTATACATATTTTATTTTATGTAGTTCCCAATTGATATTTTACTGTCAGACTTTTAAGGTGTTGCCAGTTTTTACTGGGAATAATAAAACTATAACTTTAAATAATTGTTTGTGATAATAATATTTGCCACATTTCTACATTACTTTAGAATAAATTCTTAGTGATGTCAAGACTCACTATTTTGCCCAGTGAAAAATATTTCTAGAATAATCCTTTTCTTTTTATTCTCCTCCTCCTCTTCCTCCTCCCCCTCCCCTCCCCTTCCCACCCCCTCCACATCCTCCTCTTCCTCCCCACCCGCTACTAGTTCAAAGCTAGAGATCCGCGTTTGAGGGGTGTAGCTTAATGATGCAGCACTTGCCTACCATGTGCAAGGCCTTGGGTTCCACCCCCAGCTCCTCAAACAACAAAAACCAAAACATAAGAAAAAGGTAGAGATTTGGGTTTGATAAGGTGTTTGGTGATCTTCTTATCCAGTGACTAATTGAGACTAATTTGAATGTGATAGGTCTTCAAAAGAACTCAATACCAATGAAAAATAACAGCATGATACAGTATTTCATGGCACATCGTATCTGTCTGTGTATTATGGGGTTCAAAGCTTGAAAGCTTTAAAACTTAGGGAATCATCTTGTCCAGGTCTTATGTTACAAACAGCAGTGTTCTCAAGAGATACTGGACTTCACAGTCATAATAATAGTCATAGGTTATTTCTTTTAAAAAACACCATAATATACAAATTAGTGGTTAAAAATGACTTGGGTAACTGCAACACAGTAGAAAATACATTTTATGTTTTTCCTAAGTTCCTGTGGGAAGTTAAATTGTTAAAAATGCAGTCAGTTCCCTTCATGGATGGAAGGCTTCTAGGGTGGAGGAGTCTATCTTGTTTTCTGCCTGCCACAAGTGAGCCCTGCGCCTTCCCCACACCCTTCGCTGGTGTGGCTGCGCACAGGTCTTACTCACTACGTGTACTTGAGTTTTAACTCATGTTGACTGTTCTCATTCACTGAGATGGTGGATCACACTCTCCTTCTTGAAATAGATTTTTATCGTAATTTATCTGAAACCCACTTTGGGTCCTCCTATTTCTTTTCAGTTTCTGCCTTGGACTTTTTCCTTTGTCTGTCTTTTTAGTCTCCTTTTAAGTGTCCCATTTTTGGTTCTGTTCTTTTCTTATTTTCCAACAGTCTCATCATGTCATGTGCTTGAATTGCTACCTGTACATAAATGACAAAATCCATTATTCACAGTAGTGCCACATTCAGTGTGTAAAACTGAAATCTATAACTTCCAAAGTGGCTTTTCTTTCTCTCTTGGTCTTAGTTCTAACAATGTGACATCACCTGCTTATTCTCATAGAAGTTCACAGTGGGAGATGGCCACCAAAGCATCTTGGAAATTCCTCTTCTATCCTCCATGAATATGTTTTTTCCTTCCCCTTACTGCTAACCTAAACCAGTCTTAACTCTTCTCAACTAGAATATTAATAGGACAATCTCATAAACATGGCCTTTTTTTTTACAGTGCTTGTTCCATTTCTGATTCACATTGGCCTGCGGTCAGGGTTGCTCACATCTTATCCTGGCAGAATGAACTGTTTTTGCTTCTTTTGTATCTGTTGCCATAATATTTTCACATGCACTGCAATTAGATCACTGACCACATTTACTGTGAACATGCATTTATATCTTTTCTACTCCTAGATTGGTCCCTATCTTATAATTTAGTGTAATTGGAAAAAACATGTATAATAAATGGTTTTTCAAAGAGTGAATGACTTAAATGTTATGAATTTTATATATGAGGGTGTTCAGCTAAAATGTTCATTATTTTCAAAATTTCACCTGTTAAATGACCTACTTCTGTAGGTGTTCATCTGACAGTTCTAAGCTAGCTTCCCCACCCACTGGTAGCTTTTTTTTTGACCCACCAGTATCTTGAAACAGACCTGTTGGAGCAACTAATGCCTAGTTGCTGGGAAAATCTATTAGCCCTGCCTTTTCTTTTCTTTTCTTTTCTTTTCTTTTCTTTTCTTTTCTTTTCTTTTCTTATATTGGTACCAGATATCGAACTCATGACCGTGTGCTTGCAAGGCAAGTGCTTATGCCACAGAGCTAAATCCCTAGCCCAGCCATTTCTATTGGAAACCCGAATAATGAGTTCAGTCATGCAAGTATTGTAGTCCTCTTACTAATTTTCCTCACAACCCCCAAAAATTATATTTGTAATCCCATTGAGGCATCATTGGAATCCCAGCAAGTTAATTCCAATCTACTACCACCAATGCAACCCACAGTGAGAGTAAAGACACCAAGACATATTCCAAGTTAAGGGCAGCCAAAGGGTCCCAAGTCAAATCCTTGTGAGGCCATGCAGACAATTGATCCTAGGCCTCTCCTAGAATTTATTATCTTGTGAAGAAGGGGGGTGGCTCAGGGATGAGTGACAGTGAGGATGGTGGGAATTATGTGCGTAACTTGAGCTGGCTGGCCAGGTGCAAGATTGGCATCTCAGTAAATTTGCAGAGGTAAAGATATGTGGAAGGATCAATTTACATAATCCAATTTAGGTAACAATGGAATTGTTTTGGGGGGCTACCACTTTGGTTTTGATATGTAAGCTCTTGTTCCCTGGGGAGTCATAGCCTCTTTATTTTGAGGCTCAGTACATTCCTGGAGCAATTTGCTCTAACATCTCTTGTGTTTAATCCTGTACTTACATGTATTTATGAGAACACAAGGAAACAGGACTGTCTGTTGGCTATAGAAATTGCCTGTTAGCACCTGAGCTAGCCTATTTGTAATGCTTAGAGCCAATTGAAGAGAGCCAGCTCTCTACATATCAGTATAAGGAAATAAGTCTCCAAATAATCAAAGTCACAGTAATCGGTTTGTATTCAAAGGGAGACAATGGAGTTGTCTTCCACAATTTCTTGGTCTGTTTTTGTTTTCCAGTTACTGCTTTAAATTATCTTTAAAAATAGAGAATTCAGTGGGAAGGACATATAAAAAGATATTCTCTAATCTTTTGAAAATATTAACAAAACTGAATGATTTAGGTAAACATTCATTAAGCTGGTATTAATAACAGACAAAATGTTTATTGTGAATTTCTGGAGTTGGGGGAGGATCGCAAGATCCCAAAATACAAATCTTTTAATTTACTGATCTGTCAATAAGTTTATTCTAATTAAAATATTTAAGATCCTTTACTCTAACAAATATTTATTGTTTCCTGTGTGCTACTTCAGGACCAATGCTGAGAATAAGGAACTTATACTTTAGCTTAGAAAAGACCATAAAAAAATGAGGTTAAATAAATAGGGTTTATGTACTAAACAGTATGCAAGGAACTGCAGTAGACCTTGGTGAGCAAACGGTACTTGAAACCTGATTGGTAAGAGACAGCTTTGTACTCATGAAGGCAGCCATCCTTTCATTAAGATGGAAGAGCTAGGACAAAGGCTTTGAGATGAGGATAGTCTTGGGCTATGATTGTAGTGCAGAAAGGTGGAAAATACTAGAAAACTAGGTTGGAGAGACTGGGGACTTCATCCTAGCAGGTCTTACTCCACATGGTAGGAAGTAAGCAAGTTTTAATCCAGAGGTAATGGTGCCTATGTGAGAATGGACTGTAGGGTGTGAGAAGTAGATATGAGACAGTGGCTCATAGACTCCTGCAAAGTCCAGGAAAGGTGTGATGAGAATTTGCATTAAGGCTGTACACTGAACCTTGATGAGCAAGTTGAATAGGGAGATTGAAGAAAAGGTGGATTCTCAGAAGTTCAGAAGTCAAAATAGTTCTATCACTACAATATTGTAATTTAGGTGGCTGATTTTCCACTGAGCTAAAAAGTGGTTCAGAATTTTCATTAGTATGTTTATATTAACTTTTTACAAAATGAGGGTTTAAGGATAAAAAACTTGAGTTTTGTTTTTACTTCCATTTTTAGAAAAGAATTAAAACATTAGAATATGTAAATTTTGCAATATTGAATTATGGATTAGTTTTAAAAATGATGCATGGGAGATTAATCGATTGTATTTTCCCCTAGATTAATGTTCTTCAATCAAAAAGGAGATCAGAAATCCTGAAATCTGTAAGATATTATTGAAATGTTTTAAATATTTTAACATGAAAATATACATATTTAAGTATTTATAGGAACGTCTACTAAATATACATTCCAGGCTTCATAATTGCTATTATTTCCTTTTTAATCTTCATTTGTACTTCATGTTGCTATCAAAGTAATTTCTTGTATCACATATTCTTCATGTTGCAGCTGTTTAGTTATATCTTACCTATTAATACATGTACTGCTAGCTCTTTTTTTTTTTTTTTGGTACTGGAGATTGAACTCATGACCACATGCTTGCCAGGCAGGCACTTATGCCGCTGAGCTAAATCCCCAGCCCACTACTTCTAGCTCTTACAGAGACAGACTTAGTGCTGTTCTCTTTTCAGTTTTTCCTGACATGATGCTTTATACTAGATGCCCAAGACTGGTGAATAACTGGAGGTGGCTGTTGTAAAAACTTTTGAGAATACTTCAGAATTTGCTTTGAAATTTGTAAAAATATAATACTATCTCATTAGATTTTGAACTTTCATTTGTAGTTGCTTTTAGAAATTTTCTGTGCAACTTCTTTTAAGGTATTTACACTTTTCTCTAAATTTTTTAAATACTAGACTTGAAATTGAGGACTTACAGAAGTATATCATTTGGAAAGTTGACCTTACGGTCAGTAATGTTTCAGCCTTTTGGTTTGCTCCCTGGTGTGCAGTTCCCAGACCAGTAGGTGAACTTTCAGGATTGCTATTATTTTTCCTGAGCCTTTTTTTTCCTGGTGACAATGGTGGTAAATATTTTTTTACTTATCCTGTGTTTGTTTTTGTTTTTTGGATGTTAAAGCTAACAGGACCGTGAATAGGGAGATGGTTTGATGTAGTGTTGCAGTCTTTCTGAGAGCTTTCCAAATTATTTCTCCCCTGTATTTATTTACAGAAGTTATTTTTTTCCCCCAAAGGATGTATTAGATGGCTTTAGATCCTTGTTCTCACCTAGCTTTTTCCTAAATTCTATGTTCATATTTGTGTTGTACATTGTATTTGCTTTTTTAAAAAAAGTCATTTATCCCCTGATTGTTTTCCAGATTAATAGTAATGTGTTGACAGTAATATTTAATGATGGCTTTCATGGCCAGGTAGAATTGTACCATATGAATGTATAAGAGATGGGCAAACTTTTTGTACATATAGTAGGTTTTGCAGGCCTTGTGGTCTCTGTTATGCTTACTCAGCTGTACCCTTGTAATGAGAAAGTAGACATAGTTAATATGCAAATGAATGGTCATGGCTGTGTTCCAGTAGAACTTCATTTATGGTTACAGAAATTCTAATTTTATATGTGTGTACATGTCATGAGTGTCATGTGTCCTTTTCATTTTCTTTCAATCATTTAAAATGTAATAACCATTCTTACCTTATGGACCGTCCAGAAACAAGCGGATATAGTTTGCAAGTCATAGTTTGCGGACCTTAAATATAGCACACATTGTCTTCCTCAATTAGTGAATGGTTAAGTAATTTCCATATTTTTGATATTAAAACTTGGCAGTGTAGAATTAATTCTGATGAATAATTTGATTATTGTTTTAGGATAGATTTACAAACAAAGGATTAGAGAATTTAAATAGTGAATAAGGTCTTTTAAAATATTATTAAATGCCAAGGTTCATACCATATTTCTACTAATAGTGTGTGTAAATGAATACTTCTATACATTTTATGAACAATGAGTATTACAGTTTTCCTCCTCCTACCTGAATGGCAGATAGAAATTGTGATCTCATTATTTAGTTTTACATTTCATGAATACCAATTAGTTTGAACCTTTTGGTCACTTCTTTTTGTCCTTTTGTCTCTTACTCTGTTGGAGTGTTTCCTTCTTTTTTATTTTATTTTTTATTTTTTTGGGGTGTTTATTTCTTATACTGATTTGTAATATCACCTACATAGTAAGAGTTTAAATCTTTGTCATCCATTTTCTCATAGTTTATCATTTGTCTTCTATTATATGTTTTGATATACAGGCATATTTTACATTTAATGTAGCTCTATTCCCCCTCCCTCCCTCCCTCCCTCCCTCCCTCCCTCCCTCCATCTCTCTCTCTCTCTCTCTCTCTCTCTCTCTCTCTCTCTCTCTCTCTCTCTCTTTCTTTCTTTCTTTCTTTCTTTCTTTCTTTCTTTCTTTCTTTCAATTCAGTGGTTTTTAAAAAATTATTTTCATAAACCATTACCAAAGTTTCCTTTTGTGAGTTTTGTCTTTGCATTTTTGGGTATTAATAGTTGTTTTTTCTCTGGGAAACAGTTTTGTGTGGAGGATTCTTGAATATTAAGAACCTCATGACCAATTTCTGATTTCAGAGCATTAAATAAATATATCTTACTAAAAACATGGAGGTCAGATGATTCTTACAATACTATATACTAATGTAGTTCCTTCCCATGAAAAAACTTTCATAAAAATAACGGAGATTTTTCTCTTACAGATAATTAAAAAAATAGAAAAATTTTAGAAAAAGCATTCCTTAATGCCATCTGTGGATTTGTGGAATGAATATAAAGAAATCTCCAAGTTGGCAGTCTTTTGACTCATTTTGTTATCTTGAGAAACAGTGGGAGCGTTTTGTTAGTTTAGATTGTGGTTGGTGATCTAGTGGGTTGTAAGGTGTTTGTGATTGTTCTATTTTGAGAGCTTTATGTTTTGTCTTTTTATTTTTTATATCTTATTTGTTTAAGGTTTGCCCCTAAGCCTAGCTCAAGGAGCACATAGTTAATAATGTACCTGAGAAGGTAGTGGAACTTGAAATTTCCATTATTTGAATAGCTGTATAAATTTTGATCAACTAGCTATAACCTAAACAAGTACAAATTTGGGGCATGTTAAAATTTCCAACCATTGAGAAATTTCTTTTAAATAAAATTCTCATTGTATTTACAAATATTGATGAAATGCTTCTAAAACTGACTCAGTTTAATTTTAAATAGGTGTGACATTGTAGGCTCTTGTGAAATAATATTTAAACATTAAATAGGATGAAGACTTTAAAATACTTCCAAATATTTATCTAGGATTGGATTTTAAAATGGCAATTTTTATTTTCCCTTTCAGATGTTATCCTTCATGTATGCCCATTTGGCCTTCTTTCATCAGGGATATGATCTGTTTAGTGAACTTGGGCCTTACATGAAAGATCTTGGAGCACAGGTAATGTTGAAGTGTATTTCTTGATTCTGTTATACATTGATGTTTATATTTTTAAAGAAATGTAGCATACTGGGGATTTGACATTTTGTTTACTTCATAAAGAAGTTTGATGCTGAGTATATTTATGTGTCAGTTAAATGTATAACCAGAAATGAAAGTAAAAGTAAAGGTAAAAATAATCTTATGTTTTAGATTGTATATGAGGGTGGTAAAAAGGAGAATGTAAAAATATAGTATCTGTTTTCATAACATACATAGATTTATTTTTTAATTTTTTACACTTGGATAATTGAGTTGCTGTCTTAGTTTGCCTTTCATTTTGAGTTATACATCTTTTTAAAAAAATTTTATTTATTTGTTTGTTTGTTTGTTTATACCAGGGATCACACTCATGATCTTGTGGTTGCCAGGCAGGCGCTTATACTACTGAGCTAAATCCCAGGCCCTCATCATTTTAAAAAAATTATGTTACATTATTTGAGTAATGAAATTTTAGAATTTTAGAATTATGGAAATTTTTCATCACAGACTATGTTTAGGTACCTCTCTTTTTCTTTCTTTCTTTTTTTTTTTTTGGCACCAAGGATCGAACTCAAGACCTCATGCTTGCTAGGCAGGCACTTAAGCTGCTGAGTTAAATCCCTGGCCCCATCTCTCTCATTTTCTATGTGTGTGTGTTTGTGTGTATGTGTTTTAGAATTAAACATATATACAAGAAAGTTATGTTTAGAGAAGTTTCATTTTGCTGAAGATACTGGAGTGTATATTCAGTATGTTTTGAAACTTTTTTGGTGTGGGGATTATACCAAAGCCCTCATGCACAACAGGCAAACACTGTGCCACAGAGCTACACCCACAGCCCCTGGTGAACTTTCTTGATTTAATGATGTAGGTTGTCTTTAGGTTGTTGTCTTTCTGAAGATTGTTCAACTTCCTTTTTTGTCATTGTTATCGTATCTTTTTTTGACACAGGGTCTTACTATGTAGTTGAAGGTTGGTCTTGAATGCATTATGTAGCCAGGTTAGCCTCAAACTCACTGTGATCCTCCTGCCTCAGTCTCTTGAGTACTGGGAGTACAGGCATGTACCACCATGCCTGGCTAGTCTTATAGCATCCTTGGGTGGCCACGAAGCAGTCAGTTTTCTTTTTAGGAAAAGGGATTAATGATGGAAAATATAGTGTAGGGAAATGAGGGAAAGGTAAGCTTGGAATGAAAATTGGATTCACTGTTCAGAGTGTACATGTGTGACTGGGTCTGGTGGTGCATGCCTGTAATCCCAGCATGGGAGAGGCTGAGGCAGAAGGATTGCTATGAGTTTGAGGCCAGCCTGGGTTACAGAGTGAGTTCAAACCCAGCCCCTGAACTACATAGTGAGACCTTGTCTCCAAAAAAAAAAAAAATAAAGACCCAAAACAAATACCACACAAACATACAAAAAAGGAAGTGTATGTGTGGGGTATGTGTGCTGAGAAGATGTGGACTAAATATTATGTTCAGGGTATATGTTGTGAAGCATACAGATTTGTTTTCTATTTCTGTTGAATTTAATCTATTAGAAACCAACAAACCACCAGACTTACTCTCTGTGTTAAATGCTTTGCATATATCATTTAGGATTGGATTTGTGTACAAGTGATAGGAAAGTGAGAATACTACTAGTTCAATAAGATAGAATTTTATTTCTTGTCTGTGTAAGTAACTGTGTGGTATTGTGGTCACTCGATTGACAGGGACCCAGGCTCACTTTATCTTTAAATTCATTCTGTCTCATGGTTTATAGTAGCTAATCAAGTAGAAGCCGTCATTCTGAAGTTCCAGCTACCAGGCAGGAGGAAGGGAAAGAAGGACATTCTTTCTCTGTAAGGACATTTCCTGGAAATTGTACATGTCACTTCTATGCACGTGCCAGTGGTCAGTGCTTAGTCAAGGTCACACTTGTAGTGAGGAAACCTAGGATACAGCCTTAATGCCAGAAGGTGACCTATAGAATTTGAGATTTCTGTTGTTATGAAAAAAAAAAAAATAGACACTGGGAATAGCTCTAGCCTTTCCCACCATATGGGGGCGGGGCACGGGCTGTTGTGGGAACACGTCAACCGGAGTGTAAGCCAGGCTTTCGGGAAAGTAGGGCCTTCCTGGTTTGAAGGCACTAATTATATCCTGCCAAACATTAGACTGCATTCTCACCTTACATTGAGATAATTTTGAAAAACAATGTGAATTAAAGTTGCACTTGACAAGTTGAAATAAAAATTTATTTTTAGACACTTATTAACTTCAGTTTTATATCCTTCAAATGTCAAATAAGTTTGCAGGCTCTTTTAAAAAATGCCTAATAAGCACCACACTGCCAGTAGTGCTTAGTGAAAAGAGGGCCTAGTTGAAAGTGGTGACTTGGGATATTCTGTGAGTAACTGAATGGATAATGGCATCTCAAAGTAAAAGATTACTATTCTTTTGTTAGTATTCTTCCTTTAAGCAGTTTCATTTAGTAAGTTACATTTTCCTGTGATTTAGATTTGCATATAACATTAGGAAACCAACTTGCAAGCATAAAATGCCTTGAATGACGGGCAGTGTCTGTTAGTGTGAACCCTTGGAAATTGGCTCCACTAGCTCAGCTGTGTACACTCTGCTCTCTGCAGGGGAAATCGCCAGTGTCTCTTCCTTATAACTGACATTGTGATGAGCAGAAATTGCTGAGTGTGTCAGCAGGCAGCTTTAGCTAGGCATTTCCTTATTCAAGAACTGAACACGTTATCACGCAGTGCCCAAGATGAGGGCCCCTGTTGTGCGTGCTTGGCACCAGAGGAGATACTTTCTCAAGGAGGATTTAATACCAGAAAAAAGAAAAGTGGGCTTCTACATGAAGATTTAGCCAAATGCCTTTTTAGATAAGTTGAATGGTTTATTGCTATGTTTATCTATGTAATATATTGGAATATAGTTTGAAAAAGCAACCTTACATTTTTTTTCTTTGAGTTTTAAGTGTGCAGTTTAATCTTTGCCTCCTTTTATAGTTGGATCGACTGGTTGTGGATGCAGCAAAGGAGAAAAGAGAGATGGAACAAAAGCATTCCACCATTCAACAAAAGGTACATGAAGGGAAAAGTTAATTTCTGTTTTATGTTGTTTGAATAAATCCTTTGAGTTGCTTCAATTTCACCATAGTACAGACCAATTCCTTCTCTTTTTGTGAAAGGTAGTTTTCAGATATTATGGTATGGATTTTATTATCCTTTCATAGCAAAACATTTTTGAAGCCATGCTATCTCCAGTTTATAAAAAAAACTTACTCTCTTAGGGCCATAACCAAGTTAAAGGTGACCCTTAGAATTTGAACCACTATTCATAGTTTTATGTAGGAAACCACCAGCCTTCTTTAAAAATGTGTGTGAGAGCAAGAGAGTGAAAGAGAGTGAGAGAGAGAATGGATCTCAGTGTTAGTATCCAGGCATGCCAGTGGCCATCACTGTAAGGAGGCACTCTCTCTTTCCTGTGGTGTTGAAATTTGCACTGCTTGTTAAATTACCTAAGCTTGGCTAAACTATTTTTTAAAAATTGCTTTAAAAAATTAAAAATATTAAACTAGTTTTTATTGCTAGAGTTGTGTGACATGCCTGAAACTCAATACGATTTTGTCTTAGTGACTTTTCTTATGTAGAAATCTGAACATAAAGGGAGAGAGTTGGAAATCGAATGCAGTAATACTCATATCACACGATACCTTCTATTGTCCTCTTGGTGTTGAGCAGACCAACTTTTGTTATGGTTTATTTAGAATTCACTTATTTATTTTCTTGAGACAGGGTATTGCTATATAGTTCAAACTGGCCTTGAATTCACTGTGTAGACAAGACTGACTTCAAACTCCTGGCAGTCTTCCTTCCTCAGCTTCCCAAGTGCTGGGATTACAGGCACCATCATGCCCAAGTGTTACGGTTTATTTAGAATTTAAAATAGTTGTAGACTAAAGCTGACATAAAAGATGTGTACGGGAAAACAAAACAAAACAATCATTAATGAAAGTGAGAAAAATTTAATTGGTGGATTATTCATGCTCAAAGAGAAACTATTTTAAAAAGGAAAGATTTTCTGTTAGACATCTTTAATTTTTTTTTTGTCTTTTTGAAACAGGGTCTCTCTCTCTCTCTCTCTCTCTCTCTCTCTCTCTCTCTTTTTGTACTGGGGATCAAACTCACAGCCTGAGACAGGGTCTTTCTATGCAGTTCAGCCTGGCCTTGAGCCCAGGCTGGTCTGGAACTTGCAAGGATTTTCCTGCCTCAGCCTCCCGAGTGCTGGGATTATAGGTGTGAGCCACCATGCCCAGCTAACTACTTCTTCTCCTCCTCCTTTTTTTTTTTTTTTTTTTTGGTACCGGGGATCGAACTCACAACCTGGCACTTGCCAGGCAGGTGCTTACGCCACTGAGCTAAATCCCTGACCCTGACTTCTTAAAGCCAGATGATAATAACTCCATATATTCTTTTGTTTTAAGTGGTATAAACTTTTGAGAAACTTTTTTTTAAATTGGTAAAAAAAATAAGTAAAAATAGTGTGTGTTCAGGGTTTACAACATGATGTTTTGCATCTTGAGCTTTTTTTGCAACTTGTTTAATGACAGCATGAAAAGATTGTTCAAAATTGAGACCAATCATTTTTAATGAGAGACCATGGCAATTACAGAAATTTGTGATACTTGCTTAAAGTAAAATTTAAAAATAAATACTATGTATTTTAAAATAGCTTTTCCTATTATATAATTTAGTATTACATTAAAGGTCCAAAACTGGTGAATTATTAAATCTGGGACTAGTTTATTTGATTTTGAACCATACATAACTGTTTTCCTTTAAAGAAAATAATAGTATTTTTGCTCATTATGAATACTTACCTTTATTCTTCCCTTAAATGCTGACGCAAGGCTGCATTACAGGTAAAAAAAAAAAAAAAAAAAAATCCAGTCAACTCGAGTTTAAGGGAAAATAAATTTAATGTAATTACTTAGATTTGTAAAGGCATTGACATTGATCAGTTAAAGAAACTGATGCTGTGAGCATTTTGTTTGTGTCTTTTGATACGCGTGTACCTCGCTGGTAGATTTACACAAGGAGTAAAGCTGCTGCCTCAGCGAGTGTATGTGTGTTCACACACAGTGGCTGAGGCTAAACTGCTTCCCTGGCAGACAGACATCCCTGTGGGAGAGTTCCCACCGCTCCTCGCCACCTCACTGTAATGGGAGAGTTTTGCCAGTGTGTGTGTGGGTAGCTAAGAGACATCTCATTGTGGTTTTGATTTGTCTCGTGTGTGTGTGTGTGTGTGTGTGTGTGTGTGTGACTGGAGATCGAGCCCAGGGGCTCACACGTGCCAGGCATTTGCTCTCTGGCTAAGTAAGATTCCCCAGCCCTTTTTACATTTCATACAGTGTCCTATTAAGTTGCCGGGCTAGTTCTCTCTTAATACTGCTTCATCCCTGGATTCTTTCGGCTATTCTGAATACAGTCTTATTCATAAGTAATGATAGTTTGTTGCTTTCCAGTCTTTCATCTTTTCCTGCTGTCTTGTTGGCCAGGACCTTTTTCATAATCTTGAATGGAAGCAACAGTAATAGGCTTCCTTGTCCTTGCTTGCACTTTCACTAGAAAAACTTCTTTGACCATCTTTAGTTTAGTCTTATGTCCCTTGAACCCCACATGAAAATGTAGGCTGTCCTGATGGGCAGAGGCCCTCCAGGTGAAAGCTGGGTGCCCTGCTCTGTTGATCTCTGCCTTCCGGTTTTCATTGATCTTTTGCCTCAGGGCAGAGGTGGTAGCCCATGGCATGCTCACCAGTGGGCTGAGTTATTACTGAAAGCTCTAAAAGGTCTGCTATCACTGCTTGAGCAAACTCCTTCCTGATTTGTTGTCAGATCACTGCAGTCAGATTCTGACAGAATGCATTTCATCCAGCATTATTTATAAAATCTTTTATATATTTTAATAAGCTCATTTATAGCTGTAAGAATCTTTTACATGTAAGTACTATAACTGTTACATTCAAAAATATTTTATATATTAATTGATATTAATGATGATTAAGTTCAAGATGTAAATTATCTCAAGAAATATAGTTGAGAAGTAAGAAACACTTGTAATGCACTGCATATTCAAGGAAGTCTTGTTTTTTCATCTTAGACACTCACTTTGTTAAATGGTGGCAACTAGGATGTGCAGCGCTGCTCTGGAAAGATCCAAATTGGTGATTGTTTTTTTAATTGATGCCTATTAGTGTTACAGGAGAATGTGACTTCCTTAGTATATTTTGATCATTTTCATTCCCGCTACTCTCATTTCCTTTGCTCTCTGATCCTCATGCCTATCTCTAAAAGTTTCTTTTAGTTTCTGTCATTTCCCCTTTATTTTTAAAAATTTGTTTTTACATTGCTTATATAAGGAAAAATGTGCTGTTTAATTGAGATTGACTTATTTTGCTTAACATGAGGGTCTCCAGTTTAATTGATTTTCCTGCAAATGACATGATTTCGTTCTTTATAGCAGAATAATACTGCATCTATATATACTGCATTTCTGTTATCCATCTATTAATGGATACATAGCCTATTTCCACTTTTGTAAATTGTGCCACTACAAACATGGGCATGCATGTATCACTATATTGTGCTGTTTTTAATTCTTTTGGAAGTATACCTAGGCGTGGTATATGTATCTATATTGAGTTTTTTGAGGAATCTGCACATTGATTTCCATAGTAGTTGTACTAATTTACACTCCCAGTGACAGTATAACAAGGTTCTTTCCTTCTTGCTAGCATATGTTTTTTGTATTCTTGATAATAGCCATGCTACCTGGGGTTAGATGAAATCTCGATGTAGTTTTGATTTGCTCTTCTCTTCTTTCTTTCTTTCTTTCTTTCTTTCTTTCTTTCTTTCTTTCTTTCTTTCTTTCTTTCTTTCTTTCTTTCTTTCTTTCTTTCACACAGGGTCTTGCTATGTAATTCAGGCAGGCCTTGGTTCAGTGTGTAACCAAGGCTGGCTTTGAACTCACAGTAATCCTCCTGCCTCAGCCTCCCAAGTGCTGGGATTATAGCCATGTGCCACAGCCTATTGACTGATTGATTGTTTCTGTAAAGTCTAAAGATATTGAGCTTTTTTTTTTTCATTTGTGCTTCTTTTGGTAGTTCTGTTTTTGCCCTATTATTGATTGGGCCATGTGTATTTTTGGTTTAAGTTTTATGAGCTCTAGGTATTATTCCTTTATCAGAAGAGTAGCTAGTAGTTAGCAAAGATTTTCTCCCATTCTGTAGGTTGTCTCTTCATTTTGTTGATTTGTTTCCTTTGTTGTGCAGAAGCTTTGTAATTTGATGTCACATTTGGTGATTCCTGATATTATTAAGGATATCTTATTTTATATCTCAGTTTATTTTATTGTTTTGCAGTGCTAGAGATCAAGTCCAGGCCTTGTATGTGCTAGCTGCTCTCCCACTGAGCTATATCCACACTGTCATTATTTTACACTTTTGGTAGAATCAGGCCTATTAAATAAAACTGCAGATGTCATAAATGAAACCTTCAAAATGTTACAGAAGTCATTTTTTACCTATTGCTGACTCCTGTCCACATAATTAATCTGTCACTCACACTGGGGACATATTAGTGGTAGAATACTTTGAAGCCCTGGATTTGATTCTCTGCACTGTTAAAAAGACATTATGGGCTCAAATAAATTTTAAATGAGAAAATTTAAAGTTTATCTGATGCTTTTTCAAAGAAAAAATGAAATGCGAAAGTTCGTTTATTTATTTTGCTTCATTTAACCACTTTGTATCTTTTTATGGTTAAAATTTGGAATAGATATCAGGAGATTTAATTTTTTAAAATTTCTGAAGTCAATCTATTTCCTTCTCACATCTCAGTAGACTCTTGGATTTGGAAGGTCCCTGGGTGATTCTCACTCTGCCTTCCCTCTAATGCAGGTCCCTCACATCTCAGCACTCTCAGCAGGCAGTTCATCCAGCTTCTGCCAAAATGTTTCCCAAGGCAGGTAGCATTCTAATTTTAATCATTGATACAGGAGTAACTTTGATAGTTCTAAGACTGGTTTTGAAGAGATTTAACTTGCTGTGATAACCATAATCTTGCAGTTTTATTCAAAATGATTTGGAATTTTGTTAGGAAATATTATAAGTATTGGATTTCTGATTTCTGAGTTTTGTAACCCTTTGGAGGAAAATTCAAAGTTTGTATTGCATTTAAATATAGACTTAAATGGCTGTAATATAACTTTGAGTGATTCCATAGTCCTTAAAAAAGTGGGCTCGACTTCACTACATTAAACTATGGTCTTAAGGTCTTTGTGCTATGTAAAACTAAATTTTATTTTAGCTTAAAAAAATTCTGTAATTCTTTTGCACTATTTCTGATTTTTTAAAATAATAGAGTTCTCCTATCAGATTGAAAGGCTACCATGATAGTAACATATTTAGTAAATAGTGTAGATTCAATTAATTCAAATTAAAATATACCCATATGCCATTTAAATTTTATGAACACATATAACCATAAAAGATTAGCATAAAAAACATTTTACAGATAACACTGTATGTAATATTTATTCTTTTTGTTTGTATACATATTATTTTTCTTTTAATATAATTTGTTTTTTATCTTTAACAATATTTTCTATATAATCAAGTGTGATTTTGCACCATCACTTTAGTAATTATTGCATGACAGTCCACTAAACTAAAATACTTTAAATATGTTGTGATCCTCAATATTGATTGTTTAGATCTCCCCATTTCTTACAAACATAGTTTTCATAACCATCTTAATTAAAAGACTTTCTTCCTTTTGAGCTCTTTCCCTAAATAAGTTTATTTTTTTGGGGAGTGTGTCAAGCCATAAACTTCTGTGTGTAATTTTGTCTAGGATTTCTCCAGTGATGATTCTAAGTTAGAATATAATGTAGACGCTGCAAATGGCATCGTCATGGAAGGATATCTGTTCAAACGAGCCAGTAATGCCTTCAAAACGTGGAACAGGTAACATAGTTCAAATACTGGTCCTGTGCTCTTTGGATTTGTAGATTCTGACTTTCTCTTTGATTTGGCAAGTCTTCTCTCCGTAATTCTCTAAAATCTGTAAATTCTTGGGGCCCATTGAAAAGATTGTTCTTAGAAGCAGGTTAAAAATGAAGACATTGATTCGTAATTCTGAAATTTAAGCAAGGTTTAAAGGAAGCAGTGAAGAGAATTTCTTTAATTCTTGGTCTATGGAGACTTTGGGATATGAACTACCTCTCATACAAAATAGACTGCAGAAAAATTTTATGTTGAATATAAGTGATAGAGTAAATGGGCTTTTGTTCTTCTTTTAGTTCCCCTTCTATCTGATGTTTATATATATTTCTACTGCCATTTGCTTATGAATTGTTAAGCAAGGTGGCCTGAAAGTTTAGTCTTTGTAATAACTGTAATTAATTAAGAACTTAAGCAAATGGGGTTTTTTAAAATGGGATGTTATGGCAGTTGTTGCTCCTTTATTCTAAACTTGATGGCTGTCAAAAATTTTGAATTTTTGTTAAACTAAGTTTTACAAACTATAAATTCACTATATCTTTGTTGTAAGAATGAATGCATGAAGTGTTAATTGTAAAGCATCAAAAAATTGTGTGGCTAAGGAGTATTGTTTTGAATGTTAGTTCCTTTTTTTTTTTTTTGGTACCAGAAATCGAACCCAGGACCACACGCTTGCCAGACAGGTGCTGTGCACTATATCCCCAGCCTCAACATTAGTGATTAATCTTATTCAAGGATACCTCATTTTTTCAAAAATGAAAACAAGAGAAGTAGTCAGGACAGTTTTATAATCATTTAGAGTAGTATTTAGATCCCTGATTAATTGATTTACTATGTTATTATTGGTTGACATGTATATTTTATTACTTGAACAGCATATGAATTTATCTAATGGTAGAGAAGGTTGGTTTCATATTTTTAAAAAAAGACATTAGCAAAATAAATAGAAATTTCTTAGTAAGCATAAGTTAGTATGTATTTTGTAAAATGAAATGGAAACATTCATTACTTTTTTGAAATAGGTTCCTAATGCACTTATTTTGATTTCTCTGTTGAGGTTATATAGAAAAAGCAGTCATATTTCCAAATGTCTGATTTATTGAGCATTTCTCTAGCATTCAATACTGATGAATGTTTAAATGGCACATGGTTTTATTTGAAATAATTTTTATTTATCTGGAGAAGAGTATAAAATAAAAAGAACAATGATTGTCTTAGGTATCTTAAAGTTAAGTATGTAGAACTTTAAAAATAATAACATATAGGAGGACCAACATAAGTGATCTGGTTAGAAATAATATTTCTAGTTGTTATAAAGTAAAAGTGAAAACTTAAAAAATTGTTTTCTAACCTCTAAAAACTAAGACAATAACCTTTTAAGGCTGTCCTGGCAAGTTTTTGTAGCTAGAATAGGAAATTTCGAAAAATTAGTATGATTGGTGGATCTTTATAATAAAGACTACTCAACCAGTACAATTTTATGATATAATATTAGAGTTGAATTTTAAGCTTCAGAATTCAAAACAACCTCCTTAAAGTTTACCAAAATGAAAATATAATAAACCTGTAGAAATGTACCATTATGTTATGAAGAAAAGAAATGAACTTCCATGGACTGCACCAATGAAAAATGATCTCAGACTTCAAAAGAAAGCACAGTAAGTGTTAGTGAAAGATTACACTGCTGTTTAGGGCAGTAGGAAAATATTAATTTTGATTTAAGCATGGACCTTCTCATTTTTTGTTTTATGAATTCTTTTAATTACCACACATATTAAATATAAGTAAAATTAAGTTGAATGTAACTGTTAAATCTTTGGTTGTAGACCTTTTACTACCATCTGCAATAGGAAAAAGAGACTGCCCTTGGAAATTGGGCTTTTTAAAAGAGATACCATTACTGTCAGGTAATTTGTAGTGAGATGAGAGTTGTTGATCAGAACCATAACTTGCAGCTTGTATTAGTTGTCTTTCCTGTTGCTGGTCACAGTACCCAACACCTGTAACTTAAAGAAGAGGTTGACTTTGGATTACAATTCAGGGGATTCAGTCCATGGTCATCTGGGTTCAAGGCAAAAACTTTATGGTGGAAGGGCCTCGTGGAGGACAGTTACTGATACCGTGGCAGAGAGAGAAAGGGGAGGAAGCAGCTGTAGGAATATACCCTTCTAGGTCATGCTTCCAGTGTCCTGCCTCTTCCCACTTGATCCCACTTCCCAACACCATATTCCATTATAAATTCATCAGTGAATTAATCTCATGATGTAGTACCCCATGATCCAGAAACCTTATAAAAGCCCCACCTCTGAATACAAGGTGTGTTTGGGGACATTTTAGATCTAAACCATAACATAGTAGAATACCTGAATTTTCAGTAAAGAAATGAAGTTTTAAAGATGGTAGAAAAGAGATTTATTTGGTTTACAGTTTTGGAGGCTGAAAGCCCAGTATCTTGTGGTCTCTGGTGAGGGCTTCATGGTCGATAGCACTACAGCAGCAGAAGTATGTGTAGAAGAGCTTATGTGGTGAGACAGGAAGCAAGAGAGTGGGAATAAGCCAGACCTCTTTTTATAGTAGTCTCCTCTAAGAGAGTAGCGTGAATCCCTTCCATAAACCACATCCTCAGTGACCTCAGTACCTAGCACTTGGCTGTTAAAGAACACTGTCACACTAAGGACTGAGTCTCCAGCTCATACACCACTGGGACAAACAAATCATATGCAGACTATAGCAGGAAGGAATTATGAAAGTAGGAAGAAAAAGAAGATTACTCTATTAAGTGTTATCTTAGTTACTAATTTCCTCATTACTGGGATAAAATACCCAACACTCACAATTTAAATGAGAGATTTATTTTGGCTCACAGTTTGTAGAGGTTTTGGGCCATAGTGCTCTGGCTCCAAGGCAGGGGGCCTGATAGATTGGTATGGTATGGCACTGTGGTGGCAAGAAGTAGAGAAACAATAAGGAAGAGAGAGAGGAGGTAAACCTCTCCAGGACATACCCTCAGTGACCCCCGTCTTTTGACCAGACCCCACCTCCCAGCAGTGTGGCTGCACTGAACTCCCAGATCCAATCACATCCCAAAAGCCTGGCTTATGAGTTCATGAGGCTTTGGAGGACATTTTAGGTCTAAACAGTAACAAACAACATTTAAAATGTCATTTCTTCTGTTTTTCTTTTTAATGTTAAAAATTTATATCTAAATTTCTTAAATGAGGTTTATAAAAAATTGGAAGTACTTACCAGTAATTTCCCTGTATCCATGTTTGGCTTTGCATATGCCCTATTCTCTAATGAGTTCTCCATTCAGCTTACTGTATTCTGCTGACCTGTGAATAAGACTATGTATTTGTGATATTTTATACCTTTTGCAACTCTAGGAATCCAATTATTCATATATAAAGAATTTTCTGCCCACTGTGTGTTTTTTCTAGGTTGTTTGGTTACTTTTAGGGAAAATATGGTGGTATAATCACTGTCAGGTAATAATCACATAACCATACATTTCCATGATCTGTACTTTTATGGAATTATGGCATTATATTTTTAAATATCAACTTTTTAAAAAGACTTTTTCTTCCTAAGGGATATGTGAATGTGACTGGGAACTTCCAAATAGTTTTAAAACTTCACTTTATGCTTCATAAATTATTTTATTTTGAAAGCTGAGGTGTAATCTGAAATTAACTGAATAGATCTGTTTTCTGTAATATGATTCACATAGCATAAGGAATGAAAACTTTGACATCTCATATAGATTCATTGGTTTCAGATTTCTAGTTTGTGATATCTCAAAATTACATCCATCTAATAAATTGCCCTCCGTATAGATGGATTTCGTATCAATGGCTCCAACCAATCACAGATGAGAAATACTTAGGAAAAAAATCTACAGATCTTTTTTCTTGTTATTGTTCCTTAATGCAGTCTAACAATGTAGCCTACATCTATAGCATATCAAGCATTGTAAGTAAGTTAGGAGATGATTTAAAATACATGAGAGAACAGAGTGCAGTGGTGTGTGCCGGTAGCACATCTACTCTGGAAGCTGATGTGGGAAAGTTGTCTGCATTTTGCTCTTTGAGACGAGCCTGGTAAAGACATCATCTCCTTTAAACAGTTTGTTAAATACTGAAAAGCTGAGTATAGTGGCACCTGTCTCTCACCTCAACACTCTGGGAAGCTGAGGCAGGAGATTGAAAATTTGAGCCTAGGCTGGGCAATTTAGGGTCTTAGTGAGACCCTATCTCAGAAGAATGGGGTTGGAGAGAGGATGTGTCTCAGTGGATAAATATGTACATATGTATATATATATATATTTTCTCTATACCCACATGAGTATATAGTATAGGTTTTATGCAAATACTGCACCTCTTATATGAAGGACTAGAGCACCTACTGATTTTGATATCTGACAGGATTCGGGGACCAGTCTCTCACACTTAACAAAGGATCACTATATATATTTTTCTGAGGACAATAATTTTTTCTTATGAGGTCATTTTCTCAATATGGCAGCTTCACTTCAGGCTTAAACCAATGGACTATTAGAACATAAATTTATTTTTTGCTTTTTATAATTTAAAAGGGTAATTAACCCAGAAAATAAATGTTAAGATAATTTAACAATAATTTGAAAAGTCTAATAAAAGACCTTATGTCATTGTTGCACTAGAAAATATAGTTAAAAACATAAAATGTGTTACTCATTTTTTAAAAAAGCAGTGTTTTGTGTGCTGTTGGGGAAAATATAAATGGTTGCTTTTTATTGGCTGTTTTTTAAAAAATAAGTATATGTAGTGATTACAGATGGGTCCTACTTATAATGTGGGGCTTTAGACTCTGCTGTCATTTGATGAAAATAAAGGAGTGGAGGTGGGAGGCTTATTTGGCTGATATTTTGTCTTTGAAATTCTTAACTAGTGACCCTATTTTCCTTATGAAAAGTTTTTGTCCTAGATATATGTATATATACATATGGTATATATACATTTCTCTTGCTTTCTCGAGCAGCTTATTAAATTATGATAGGGTACTCTTGCTATGTTTTATAGTTATGACCTTAGAGGCAGAAAATAATAATAGAGATATGCCTGGTTATGTTGTCTTCCTACTGGAACTTTTTATAAGATAACTCTTGAAGCAAGTTTTTGAATGTTTCCAAAATATTAGCATTTCATATTCCTGACTTGGAATGAATTCTACAAATGCACATATATAATAATAAGTAAATAAATTGCTGTAGATACTTTTGACTATTTTGGTAGGTTATAAGCTTCAGCTTGTTCCTTTGATTCTTGCTTTATTTTTGTATCATGCTAGTCCTCTGCTTGTTTTGCACATTTGCGTTTTTCATTCTTTTACCGCCTTTCCCTTATGTTTTAATCCTGCCCCATTTTTTCACATGACAGGAAAAAGCCCGATCATATCAGGTACCAAATGGCTTCCTTCCCTCTACCCTCATCTTATTCCAGTTTCCTCTTTGGCACGAGAGAGCTCATATTAACCTGCCTTTCTGTTGGACTACTTGCAATGGATAAAAAGTCTCTTTATGTTTTAAATTGGGAAGAAGATATGTTTTATTTGAGGAATGGAATTATACCTTCGAATTGCCCATCTTGTCAATTTATTTTAATCTGTAAAAACATTTGATGTGCTTATATTACTCAAAGATGTAGATTGAGTAATATAAATAAATATCTTTACATCTTTTTTTAAACAAGGAAAATACAGTAGCAAGCTTTTTAAACATTTGAGGAACAACTAGAATTAGTACCTTTGATGATAATCATATTAATTATATTGAAAGAATACATCATCAGTTGCTAAGCTTTCTTTGCTTTGCCACTTTTTTCACTGTGGGAAACAAGTTGAATTTAAAGGAACATTAAGGCTTTTATTACATGTTAATTTATGTGGCACCTTTATGAATATGTACACAAACCCATCATTTTATAGTTTCAGTGTTAAAATTTCTGTGGATTTTAGGAGTTTCACTTACTCATGTTCCTGATTTCAAGTGCAGTTCTGAAATTAGTGATTAAATATGGGAAAAGATTACATGCAATGTGTATATGTACAGAGTTCACCCAAAACTCTATACACAACCCAGGAAAAGAAAAGCATGTATAAATATTTGAATACTAGATTTGTAATATCATGAGATTAATACAAGTTACCTTTGGCCTCTACAGTTAGGAGAAGTGCTCAAAGTGGTGGCTTTTGGCTTCCAGACATTTACTAGCACGGTGGACTGCTGCTTGGGTTACTGTGGTCACTGAGATTGCCGCACAGGCGTTTCCAGTTTCTTCTCTAAGGCCAGCAGTGCAGTGGGTTTTCTGTGATATACTACATCCTTTAGAGTCCCCATATGAGGCTAATGCCCTCTGTTGAAAAAAATACCATACTATTTTTGTTTTCCTGGAGTGTGTGTATATTTTATTTTATTTTATTTTATGTTATGTTATGTTATGTTATGTTATGTTATGTTATGTTATGTTATTTTTGGGCACATTCTTGTAGATCCTTTCCTGCTCCATTTTGTAGTCTGGAAGCTTTGATTGCATGTAAAAATTAATTGTATTTAATTTTTTTATGAATTTAATATTCTGTTTTAAAATATACTGAATCTCAAGTTGAAATATAAAATGGTATTTTTATTTTTCTTAACAAACAACAAATTTTCTTTTTTAGAAATTGTCTTATATTTTAGCCAGGTGTGGTGGGGCATTCCTGTGATCCCAGCACTTGGGAGGCTGAGGCAGAAGGATCACTGGAAGCTTGAGACCAGCCTGGACTACAAAGTGAGTCCAAGGCCAGTGTGAACTGCATAGTGAGACCCTCGTCTCAGAGAGAGAGAGAGAGGGAGGGAGACAGAGAGAGAGAGAGAAAAAAAGAAAGAAATTGTCTTTTGTTTTGGCTTTGTGCTTAGTTTCTTAATCTTGTAGGACACAGTATAGTGAGTGTAGTGTTGTTAGGACAATACTTTCTAAGGTTTGTCTCTTGGGCTCTAAGTATTTTTTTCTTCTAGTAGTTTGAAATTTTTGGTGCCAAGGGCTTAAAATATTAACTGGTTTTCCCTATATTTTGCAGGCCAAGATTGGTCTGTCTTATTTTTCTCTTTCTTAGAAATATTAATAACTATGCTTATTCCATAATTAAAAATTATATTCCATTTTATATTCCTGATTAAAATATTGATCAGTGTTAGATGAGTGTAGTCAGCTTTTTTTTTTAAATGTTTAATGGCAGCACAGGGTAGATAGTGTCATAAGACAGATTTTTGTAATTAAAAAATGTTTTCCAACTATGGTGTATTACATAACTTCTTTATTACAAATTTGTATTGTTTTTACTAACAGTACAAAAATTGATAATGTGAGAATGTTACCCAGAATTAGATAAATAGTAGGGGAAGTGGGCGTCAGAAGTATGCATGATCCATAAAGTTAGTCATCAGAGGGAATAGCCTCTGATAAAAAGTCTTAAGTTTTTATCTAGTGTTTTGTTACTATTTTCAGAGGATACTATCCTAAGATGCAGTAGGTCAAAAAAATTTTTTTGAAGACCTCATAAGCATGAAAAGTTAGCATGATTATATGGGTGCTTTTCCATTTTTCAATAAAACTATAGTTTGCATTAAATCATGTAATTTTATTGCCGTAATATAAAATTTGTGAATCCTCATTAATATACTTCAGCCTCCTTCAAATGATTTTTTAAAAAACCACAAATACTTTAATCACTTCAGAGATCGTATCCATTGCATGTCATCCTACCTGCCAGGGCTGCACCATTTTGTTTGTGTGTAGGGAGTTTAACATTTCTAACAGCTGTCTCTGCAAAGCAAAGACACCCAGAAGTTCTTCCTTTTCTAGGGTGCCTCTGGATGATTTGCATTTAGAGGCAACCCAGCTTGTTTTATCTAGATGCTTATTTTTAAGTGGCAAGAAAACCTAATAGTCTGTCTAGTAAAAGGCTTAAATATGATCTCCTCATCATTTTCTAGCTTTGGAGAAATAACCAAATTGTTAGGAATAGAAATTCTAAAAGTCTAAATATAATTTTTAGTACTTTGCATTAGCATCAAGGAAAAGGTAGAATATCTGCTAATAGATTAATAACTAATATTTATAATGAAATCATTTCACATGAAACTAATTTTAAAATAATGACTCATCGTTTTCCCTTTCATGCTTGATGAGAAGTTTTGCTTCCTTTTATGAATGGCTTTTGGCTGTGATTTTTTTTTCTAAGTCTTTAGATCTTTATTGTTTTAATAAATTGGAATTAGTATGACATATGTAGCTTAGCCTTTTCTATTCTAAAGAAGATTGCAAGTAAATTGTTTTTCTAATGATTTACAACAGTGAGCAGAAACATATTAACAGTTGAGTGAATCCTTTGTAGTAAGAACTTTATTTTGCAAACAAGTATTTCATATGAAAGTAAGGGCTGGTTACTTGATTATTTCCTGTTTGATAAGATTCAAAACGGTTGATTTTCTGTTTTGCTTAGTAAATCAAGCGCATCCTAAATTATCTACCAAAATATTGAAAAAACACCACTTATCTTAATGTTTAACTGAACACAAATGGATATTTTTATTCACAGTATAAGTTTACTTTAACTTTACAATAAGTATAACTATTTTAAGGGAAAGATTTCAGTTATTTCAGGGAACCTAAAAAATTATTAATTTTGTACTTGAAAACAATTATCTGGTGATAGTGTAAAAACACCTTTTGTAGGAATATAAATTTACAATATAAAATGAATCAAAATATAGTAATTTTATTTTCTTAATCTGTGGTTTTAAAACGTTTTTAGTTTTTAGTACTTATTTCATATTACTATCAGTTTATATAAAGCAAAACAAGACAATGCATTTCTCAACATAATTACCATAAACTGATTTCTGAATTCTTTCTCAAATATTTCATTTCTGCTGACAACAAAAGTAACTTATATTTATGAAGACATAATCTGTTTTATCTTTATTTAGACGCTGGTTTTCAATACAGAACAATCAGCTGGTTTACCAGAAAAAGTTTAAGGTAGGTGTTTTGTTAAGTAATTAAGTGAAAACCCAGTGAGTCCCCAATATTTATTCTTTATCTGTCTTAGTAAAGGCATGTATGTGAAGAGCGAAGTGGAAGCATCAGCATTTGATCCTTAAAGGCAGAGTGATTTCCAATCCTAGCTTTTTAATTCCAGGCTTTGAGATGTATTTTTCTGTGCCTCAGGTAGATTTATCAGTGTTTGTCTGTCTGTATGGTAGAAATCACAATAGTATCTTGAAACTGAAGCAGAGTATGCCTTTTAAGAAATATAATTTTAGGATGAACAGTGATAACTTCAGAGAGGTTAAAAATGATATTAATTAAAATGTAATTAATTTAAATAGAATTTAAAAGTAATTTAAATAGAATCTCCTTAATTTTGTATTTTAAGGCTGAAAATTTTTAAATATTGGAGTTACTTATAATTTGAGAATATTAAAAATTGTTAGAAAAAAGGAATCATTTGTTTACTGATGACTTGGTTTCCACCTAGTTAACCTTTGTGAATGATATTTGGTAGACTGTAAGTTTCAAATATCTGCTTAACTCTTGAGATAATGTGAAATTTTACATGCAAGTTCCTATATTAGCAGGTTTGTTGTTCTTTTTCTTTTTTGGTTACCAGGAATTGAATTCAGGACCTTGTGCTTGCCAGGCAGGCACTTATACCTGGAGCTATATCCCTGGTGGTTTGTTTTTATAAATCTTTTAATTTAAGTAAATAGTTTACAGTTTCTGCCACTCTGATAAACTTAATTTTAAGTTAACATTTTTATTTAGTAGAGCCATTCTCTTTAAAGGAATTTTAAAACGGAGTTTTAAAAATATTTGAGGGTTTTGTTTTGTTTTTGTTGGGTTTTGTTTTAATACAGGGTCTTTCCTATGTAGTTTAGGTTGGTCTTGATCTCATTATGTAGCCCAGGTTGACCTTGAACTTTCTTTCTTCCTTATCCTCTCAAGTGTTGTGATTATAGGCATGCAACATCACACCTAACTGCAGTTTTAAAAACATGATTCATTAAAGTCTTCTGTTTGGAGGAAGGTAGCTTTTGTTATATGAGCAGAGATCAAGAGAGTAGTGAATCTGAATGAAAATTAAAGAAAACTAAGAGGGTGCTAGCATTTATTGAATATGCTAAGTATGGAGCATTGACCAAGCTCTATAAAAGCTACTTCGTTAATAATTTTATGAATTATTAACTCTGAATTAACCTATATTTATTATATCTAGTTCAGTACCCCTACCTGTATCTGCAATAAGATAAAAATATAAATCTTTAAAATTGGACCATTCATTCTGTGTACTTTGTAAAGTTCCCAGTATTTAGAACTATGCCGGTAAATGTGGAAACTTTGCATCCATTTGGCAGGATAACCCCACAGTCGTAGTCGAAGATCTCAGGCTCTGCACTGTGAAGCACTGTGAGGACATAGAAAGACGATTCTGCTTTGAAGTGGTCTCTCCCACGAAGTAAGTCATTCTGAGAAATTTGAGAATTGCTTTTATATTTCTATAGTTTGTCTTAAAGAATTTTCCAGAGTAGAGAAATTTGTATTTATGATCATCTGTGCTGAATAAGAAAAAAGTATTTAAAAAATAAATTTTAATAATTAATGACTATAGATATTACAGATATATTAACATAAGTTCCAATCTATATTATATGCTTTAAATTCTATAGATTATTTATGCGTTCATGCAAAAAATTTTTAGTTGTGATGATAGACTAAAATCATGTATCAGATGAATTATTTTGAGAACTATCATTTTATAACATCTTGGCACTCTACAAGGCTGAGGCAAGAAAATCCCTAATTTAAACTCAGCCTGAGCAACTTGATAATAATAATAAGACTTTGCCTCAAAATTTAAAAAAATTAAAATGGCTGGAGATATAATATGGCTCAATGGGAAGGGCTTGGGTTCAATCTCCAGTGCTGCAATAAACAAACAAACAAATAAATAAAGCAAGCTTTATTCACTTGGTAAATTTAAGAGTTCATTTACATTTTTTAATGTGCAAATTGGTTCTGTTTCACTGGTATCCTGATTTTTTTCCTGAACATACATTGTCCAAAAGATAGATGAAATTGAACTTTTTTTCAATTGAAATTACTTTTTGCAAGAAAATTATTAAATACCAAAATGAGCAAAAAAAAAAAAAATGGGCTTACTTTTTTTTCTGGTCTGAGAAAGCAATATATTATTTTCTTTTAGAAGCTGTATGCTCCAGGCAGATTCTGAAAAGCTTCGGCAGGCGTGGATTAAGGCTGTCCAGACCAGTATTGCAACTGCTTATAGAGAGAAAGGTGATGAATCAGAGGTCAGTGGAGGTACTATCAGTACTATGGTATATATTGCCAGGAGTTTTTAATTTTAGTTGGAATACTATATGTTTATAACGTCTTTTAAAATGGGAGATGTTTTTATGTAATTGAAATGACTTTTTAAAATCTCATTTAATTTCTCGTAATTTTACTTATTTTAATATTTGAATATATCTTTAATATCTGACTATATGTCCCATATTGCAATAAGGTATTCTGATGTTAGTATTTTTTCCCTACTTGGAAGTATTTTATTATTTAATTAATAATAAGAGAAAATAATTAACCATGAAATGTTTTTAAATTCAAATTGAGTAAAAAGCAAAAACAGCTAGGCATGGTGGTACATGCCTGTAATCCCAGCACTTGGGAAGCTAAGGCTGAATGATCTCTGAGAGTTTGAGGCCAGCCTGCCTCCAAAAGAAAAATAGCAAAAACAAAGCAAAGCATAACATTCTCTCTTAGTTGAAGCCTCCTTGGTAAAGATTTGGGTTCTATAGCCTGCCATAAAGGCAAGGTTTGTGAGTGAGCCTTTGAAAAGGAAAGTCATTACTGTTGGGTCCTATGGTAGGCCCTGTGTCAGGTCCTTTGGTCCTGAGGCATAGGCTTGTGATAGTTGACTAACAGAAACACAGTTGGGGAAATGGAGTGCTCTCTGAGTTGTATTTCAGAACTCATCATGGCTGATATATAGCTCCTGGCAGATCAAAGCGGAACTCTTCCTAAGCAGGAGCTGGGGGTTCTCGCAGTGAGGCGCTGAGGGGAGAATAGGCGTTTCATCAGCAGGCAAGGGATACACGTGGTAGGAATGTTGAGTTCTCGGTGAAGATAGCCCTCAAAATATCTATCACCTGAATCACACTTCTGCACTTTAGATCAGTCACACCCTAGTTGTGCACTGCTGTTAATTGTCTGGAGCATCCTTGCATCATCACTTGTGAAGATTATACTCTTTCCCATGTCCTGTATCTTTCTCCTTCTTGACTTAAGAAAAGCTTCCAATATCTTTCTGAGAGTAAATACATACATGCTCAAGAATGTCTTTATTCTATCCTCACATTTATTTGATAGTTTGGCTGAGTGTATTTTTAGGTTGGAATTAATTAACTTTAAGAAGTATAACAACAGTACTCCTGTTCTTTTTTCCTTTTTTTGATTTTAATTTTCAAGTGCTGCTATTGGAGCTTTTGTTACTAATCTTTTGTATGTCTCTCCAATTTCTGTTTTCTCTTTGTAGCATTTCTAGACTAGCATTATGATTTTCTCTCTGTCTTTTTCTCTCTGTGCACGTGTGTTTGTATGTGTGTTCTTTGCTGTCTTTGCTAGGAAATCTTTCCAGTTACTTTTCTACACCTTCTGTTGAATATTTTCATTCTGTTAGCAGAGTTTCCAAGTGTTGTTCTTTGTTCACTGGTTTTGTACAGCTAAACCTGTTCTTTTGTCGTGGATGTAATGTCAAGAGTTATTCTTAAACTTGATTTATAGGAACACAGAGAGACTTAAAAACTCCCAATGCTTAGGTCTTCTACTAGGACAATTGGAATCAGTATCCAGGCATCACTATTTTTAAAAGTTTTCTAGATTTCCATGAACAAGCAATTTGAGGACGACTGTGGTAAGATTTTCCTTGGCACTCTGGTACAATCTGCTCATGATTGTAAGTTAGAACTACGAGCCTCTTAGAACTTTTAAAGACATAGTTGAGAGCTTGTTGATTGTAGGATACACCCAAGTCTGAATTGTTTGTTTGCAACCACCAGAATCGGGATCTTTGGAGACTCTGGCCGATTACCCAGAGAAACTTGCTGATCTCCCACAAGGGGGTAGGGGCGGGTAGATAAGTAAGTGTTGGCCATCTTAGCATTCAGTATGTGTATGTTAACTCAATCCTGCCTCTCACTTGTCATGTGAACCCCATCCAGAGACTGTTTTACTGCTCCAGAGAATAAACTTTGAGTCTTTTCATGTTCTAGTGTATAGAGAGCAGCCCACTAAGAGTGAGAGGTTGAGGAGAACCCTGGGATCTGTTTCTGAAACAATCATTCCTTCTGCTTTCATTTTCATGCTATATTCTTTAAGGTGACTTTCCCAGTCTATGTTGTGTTAGCATACTTAGCTCTTAGCTTCTCTAATTTGGTGCAAAAAATGTTAGCACATAGAGAAGAATTGGGTTGCTGAGTGTGGTAGCACATGCTTGCAATCCCAGCACTCAGGAGGCTGAGGCAGGAGAACTGTTTCAAGCTTGAGGCCAGCCTAGGCTACTTAGTGAGTTCAAGGCCAGTTTGGACTACAGAGTGAGACCCTGTCTCAAACACAAAACAAAACAAAATAAAACAAAACAAAACAGTAGAGAGGAATTGGGAATGAACCAACATGATTTCTGCATTATAATACATCCTTTCACAGTATAACTACTTATGAGCTAGTTTCACATTATCAAGCATGTACTGATAAAAGATATTTCTTTAAAAATTCTTTTTGAAAATAATCTCAAACTGACATGGAAGTTCCACGTATAGTACAAGGAACTTTCTCTCCCTGAACTACTTGGGAGTGAATAGCCAGCAGGATACTCTGTCACCCTTTATCACCCGTTCCTACGACCTACGTCATTCTCCTGCACAGTTATGGTACTGCTGTCAAGTTAAGACGTGAACCTGATGAACTGCTATCATTTAATTCCCATATATCATTCAAATTTAACAGTTGCCCCACTAATGTCCTTTACAGCAAAAAGCTGTAGTTTATAAGCACAGGTAGCATTTGGTTGTAATATTTCTTTAATCCCCTTCAGTCATGATTTATTTCTCTGTGTTATCTTGACCTTCTTGAGCTTGATAGTTTTGAAAATTACGTACTATTTTGCAGAATGCTCTTCAGTTTGGGGTTCTTTGCCATTTACTCATGAGTTTATATATCTTTGGCAGGAACATTACAAGATATGATTAAAAATATAGTAAATGTTTCAATTTAAAAACTTTATTAGAATAAAAGGCATATTGCTATTAATCTCCCTCAAAATACTCTTCCTGTCCTTGAACACACTTACCCCATTGTTCTTGACACTTTCTGAAGCAGCTCTGGAAGTGCTCTTTCCTGAGTGTTGCACTGTTGTGGCTGTCTCAATATTTTAAGCTGATTTAAAATGATTCCCTTTCATGATCATTGTGACTTTGGGAAAGAGCCACAAGTCACACGGTGCCAGATCCAGTGTGTAAGGTGGAGAGGAGATGCCAAGAGGTTTTTATGTGACGGAAATTGCTGTAAATGTTTTGAATTGATTCAGGACATTGAGGCAGCCATGAGAAGACACTCTTGAAAGAGGACTTTCAGAACTGCTTTAGAAAAGTGTAATAACAATGGATAAATGTGCTCAAAACAAGGAGTATTTGGACTTGGCATCTTCTGTATTCTTTGGATTTGGCCCTGCTGATCTTGAATACTTCTCGGCACAACAGGTTCATCTTCTTGTGTTTTCTCTTCCTTAGCCATGAAATCAGCCATTTCTCCAAAGAACCCTAGTTCCTTTTAGTAGAGAATGATATTTAGAAAATAAGATAAGGTTCATAATATGCATGTATGCATTTACATCTATTTTATCTGTTCATATTGTAAACCATTAGTGTGCTGATGGGTATCTCAGTTCTAATTTAATATAGCAGTACTTATTTCAGTATTCCTGTTTCTTATAATTTCTGTTTCTGCAGTAAGAAATTTAGCCCCACATTTATCTTTATTCTCATTTATTTGTTTACTTTATGATCTATCCCTCTGTATGTAACTAGTATCCTGTCTCTGCTGCCACTTGCTCCCAACTTTTTTCTCCCAGCTGTGCACCAATATTTTTACCCCACTTGGGCTCTGATACCTCACCCTAGCACCTGTACTCCTTCTTACATGCCCTTGTCTCCCTACTCAGGCTCCCATTTCCCTTGCCGGATTACCTCCCCATGCAGATGCTCTTGCCCAGTGTGAGACTTAAAACCCACACAGGGCTGCACCTTTGAGTGGATGCTTTTGTCATGCAGCTCAGACATCTCTGAAACTTCCTGGCCCTGTCTAATGGCTATGGAGTTGAGTTTTCAAAAAGGACAAATCAAGAGCCAGGTTGTATTTCTAATGATTCAATACTAACAAACTGATTTGCTGAGGTTGTAATGTTTTTAAACTAGAGACTTCATAGACTCAATTTTTAATTGCTTTGAGTTTGTGAGCCAGTTTTGTGTTTGGTCACTATTAGTACGTATAGATAAATCCTTTTTAACCTTTTTTTTTTGTTGTTGTTGTTCTTTTGGTATTGAGAATTCAACTTAGGGCCTTGCACTTGCCAGGCAGGTGTTTGTGTTGCTGAGCTATATCACTGGCCCTCGATATTCTCTATAAGTACTATAAATCTTGTTCTATACTTAAAAAGTTACATTTTTGCTCATCAGTCTCATTTGCCTATTAGCCCTTGAAATTTTAGGTGTTTTCTGTTTTTTTTTAAATTTTGCTCTGTAATTAAAATTATGTAACTGATCTATTTTTAATATTTATGTAAGATTATATTTCTAAAAATTTATTCACTGAAGTAATTAAAATAACTTGTTTGTAGTTAACCACATGCCTTAGAAAACTGATATAAAATAAAATAAATTTTTTTTATTGAGTCTTAATAGTCTCATGTTTGCCCCTACCCTGCATGTTAGTTTTTCTCCACCTTTCTTATCTTGCACGTTTGTTATGTCAGTTATATGTATGTAGAATTTTAAATGTTTATGTTTTTTCTAAAAAACTAGTCAATGGACTAAAAGTCCATTGGTAGCTGGGTATGGTGGCTCATGCCTGTAATCCCAGCACTTGGGAGGCTGAGCCAGGAAGATCACTGTGAGTTCAAGGCCAATCTGGGCTAGAGAGTTAAAAGCCCACTTGAACTACACGGTGAGACCCCAACTCAAAAAAACAAAAACAGGACAAAACCCAGAAATGACAACAAAAACTAAAAGTCCATTGATAGACTCTGCTATCTTCTTATTCTTCAATCTCCAGTGCTTAGTTTAGTGCCTGACTTTCTATACTTGGAGAAATTGTAGACAGTTTATGAATTGGAAACTTTTTTCTGGCTCATACAGCATGCAACATAGTAATACAGCATTCTTTTTAATAAATAAAACTAACTCTTAATTCTTTTAGAAGCTGGATAAGAAATCATCTCCATCAACAGGAAGCCTAGATTCCGGAAGTGAGTCCAAAGAGAAATTACTGAAGGGAGAAAGTGCACTGCAGCGGGTCCAGTGCATCCCTGGCAATGCCAGCTGCTGTGACTGTGGCCAGGCAGATCCGAGGTGGGCCAGCATCAACTTGGGCATCACCTTGTGTATCGAGTGCTCTGGGATTCACCGGTAGGTGGGCCTGCCCAGCGGTAGAGGTTGCTTTCAGATACACATGTACTGTGAATTATTATGTTCCATTTGTTAGAGAATCTTTCTCATTTCTCCAATTGAACTACCAGTTTTTATCTTTGTACTTTTTATAAGGTGGGTAAAATTCTGGTTTATAAAATGCTTTCAAGGACTTTTCTTCATCCATTGTTAATCAGAGGATCTATCCCTATTTATGTATGTTGAGGGCTTATTAGAGCCTACAACACTTTAAAAGAGAAAAATAATGTGCATAAATATACAACTAGAATAGAAACCTAAGAGTTTTATATTAATAAATAATAAAGTCCTTTTTCTCCCCCCACATAGGAGTCTTGGGGTTCATTTTTCAAAAGTACGATCTTTAACTTTAGACACCTGGGAGCCTGAACTTTTAAAGGTAAAATAAATATTCGTATGAATATATTTCATATTTTCACATAAAAGTGAAGATTTTAGAATTGGTGTTATGATTTGGATCCCCCAAAGCCTCGTGTGTTTGAAAGGTGACTGCCTCAGAGCGAGCTGTGCTCATCAGTGGATTAATTTCACCCAGGAGTCCATAGGTGACTTGCTGTCAGGAGGTGGGGCCTGGTTAGAGGACAGTCACTAGGGTGTGACCTGAAGGGTCCATCTTCCTCCCGGGCTGCTTCCTCCCTTCACTGTCTGCTACCTAACAGCTAGGACATGAGCAGCTCTCCACTGCGGCCAGCCCTGTCAGCAGCTATGAACTGAAGCTTCTGAAACTGTGAGCCAAAATAAACCTCTCCTAAATTGTGGGGGTCAGGTATTTTGTCTTAGCAACAAGAAAGTGGGTAAGACAGTTGGTTTACAAATTTGTCAGTTACTCATTGTATTAGTCAGGTTTCTCATTGCTGAGACACTTGCAATTTAAAGGAGAAGAGGTTTATTTTGGTTCACAGTTTAGTCCATAGCCAGCTGACTCCAAGCAGAGACAGAATGATGGAAGAACCTGGTGGACGAAAGCAGCTGAACTCTGGGCAGCCAGGCAGCATTGTGGGAAGCTGGAAGCTAGAGAGGGAGGTGTGCGCTCCACACTCTTCAAAGGAGCACCACCAGTCATCGTCCAGAAGCCCCCTCTGAGGAAGAGAGTTTTGGGGGCATTCTAGATCTAAACCATAACATTCATGTTAGCAGGGAACTAACTGGAAAATAATTGGCCTTGAAGAACTAGAGATAAAGCTGCCACCTCTGTCAGCCTACTCCTGCCTTCCCTGCCGTACGGAGAATAATGAGGGCGGGGAAGGCAAGGGCAGGCTGCTGAGGCAGCCTCTAGTTTTTGAGGCTGATCTTTCTAGCTAGATCTTACTCTTGGGGTACTAGAGCATATCTGAAACTATTTTGGCCAATCTGGTGTTTTCATGATATATTTTAAAAATTATTAAGTGTATGTAGCACTCTTACCTCTAAGTCAATTCACTTTTTAAGAAAACCAGTGTTTCTATATTTTTGTGATTTTTTTCAAAAAATTTTAGATTCTGTGCCATAATCTTTTATAATTAGATTCTCATTAAAATATAATGAATTTGATGCTGTAGCAAACTCTATAATGGGTTATTTACATTTGTCATCCTTTTTCCATGCCTGGGAATTCATGTATACATAAAATGTCATAAATAATTTTAGATTACTACTAAGTTTTTGATAAAATCTGCAGAACTCCTAGCAATGGCAAATAGATTAATTTTAGAAATGAAATATATCTCCATTTATTTCTGTCTGAAAATTTTAAATGTTTTGTATTTATTATTTCAATTTTTAGATAAACTAGTAAATCTCTCAGTTATGTAAAGTTGAAAAAATTGCTTTGTGGAATTACTGTGTAAATAAGTGTTAAATTGACTTCTGAGGTAGAGCCTTATTTTTGTATCTTCTACCAGTTGTTACAGAATCAAAGGACAAGGTGGCAGCTGAAGCAGTTAATTTAATAACTTGTGTGCAGTTAATAATTCAGTGACTTTAGAAGATTATATGAGACATTTAGCTGGCATTAAAAACACTACTGAAACTTATAAACAAAATGTTTCTTAAGTACTTATATTCAAATTTATAAGGAGGAAATAGTTTACTTCAGTTTTGAGTTGTTTAAAACTTTACATGTCTGACCACGGGCTGCCTCTTTCAGTTCACCACGCAGCGTGAGTAGCATGCGGTATTGTGCTAGCCATTGTGAAGGGATGTAGAGCTAAGACACGGGTTTTGTACTGTGAAAAAGCTTAAGGTCACATTTATATCTGAAAGAATGCGGATATAAATAAAGATGTTGGATGATACATACAAGCATTTTATATGTTAGTTCAAGTTTTAAACAAAGCTATTATTAGTATAGAACTGAGATGGTGAATACTTCAGACAGCAAGTGCTCAAACTGCCACCCAGAACCCACTTCTTTATTGCAGAGTGCCACCGCTGCAGTCACACCTGAATGTTGAGGTTTTAGTTTAGAAAAACAAAACAAACAAAAACCCACTCATACATTAGCATCTTTTATCTTAAAAGAAATGCACAATAACATGTGTACCATTGGTTCACCTCCATAGAAGATACTTAAAAGGAAGGAACGAGTTTTGAGCCAGGGCTTTCTAGAGGAAAGTAAAATTATCCCCAGAGCAGATGAGACAAGTTAGAGAGCCTCAAAGTAAATCAAGTTTATACTTAAACAGCCATACATAGGGTAGCAAATAATGTAGAATATTAAGAGAATTCCTTGGGAAGAAATGGAAACTAGGTGGTGTTACTAGAGGCATGAGAAAGGTACAGTACTGAGATTAGATTGGCTTTGGTATTTCTTTATTCTAGAACTATAGGGGAGGAGATAGAGAAATCTTTTTCTTTAGGCAAGTTATGTGTGGGTGCAATTAGGATAAGATTCATAAGCCCTTAATTATTTTTAAATTAAAACAACATGTATCACAGATGAGTTTTAAAATAACAAGCAAAAGTAAGGGGAAAAAATCTGAACAGTAACTGTTATCTTGAAAATTGACTATTGTCAGTATTTTGCTAATCTTTTAGACTTTTATTTTATCCTTTTATAATATCTTGAAATGTTTACAGATAATAATTGAGTATAGTAGGTAAGTAATAACATTTTGGAAAATAAATTATAATTCCCCTAATTTATTTTTCCTAATAGAATTTGGGGTTTTGGGCAAAACTACCTCATTTTTGTAAGAGTATTTTGTAGATTTTAAGTAGGGTGAATTTATTTATTGGATAGCATAAAATATATCCCTAGGTCTTTGTAGTTTTTCTGAATTCTTTTTTCTTTTTTTGTGCCAGGGATAAAACTCATGACCTCACACTTGCCAGGCTCTTTTTTCTGTTTTTAACCTTCTGTTTTTCTCTGAAATGGCCACTCATTACATTGTCCAGGTTGGTCTTGAGCTTGTGGCTCGTGTGCTCTTCCTGCCTCAGCATTCCTGAGTAGGTGGGAACTATAGGTACATTCTGCTACACCTGGACCCAAATTCTTAACCAATTTTCCTGTGTCAGTTGTTAAGCAATCCTTTCTTCTTTTGTCATCTTGCTGTTTATCCTTTGATCTACATTACATTTTTGTGAATGGGGTTGGTTTCTGTGCCATAAATTTTCATTTGGTGATGTATCTATTATATTACATGAGAGTGAGATTTTTTTTTTAAAAGGCCAATATGTAGCTCAGTGGTATAATACTTTCCTAGCATGTGCGAAGCCTTGTGTTCAATCCCTAGCACTCAAAAAGTAATGTAATTATAAAATAAAAATATGCTACATAAAACTAGAAATAGGGCTGAGGAGGGGAGGGATGTAGCTCATTGATACAGCATGTGCCAGACCCTGGGTTCAATCTCCAGCACTGGCAAAAGCAAAACCCAAAGAACACCCACAGAACTCCCACACCTAAATGCAATAATACTAACAAAACCCCTGAAAAACTGGAAATAATGTAATGTACTTGTGCAGTGGGGTCTGGGAGAGAAAGAAAGAAAAAAGAGGGAGAGTGCAAGGAGGTGGGAGAGAGAGGGATAGGAAGAGGACAGTGCAGTAGAAGCAAGGGCAGGCTGCCCTGCTAGGAGAAGGATGTCTCAGAAGTCAGCGCTCAGACAGGGCCTAGACTCAGGAGAGGGGAGAAAGGGAGAGCGTTTTCTCATGCCTGCCTAGTGTACCCTTCGAGGCTGCCCTTCTCAGGCTCTGCTCCTGTCATGATTGTTTTTATCTTCTTGCTGTCTCATCCCAAGCCTTTTGCCTCTCCTCTCAGCTCGCAGCCCCCAACATCTTAACTGTGTTCTCTGCACCTGCTGAGAACACAGCATCCTAATGTACACCAGGTCCCCTTTTTAGTCAGAAATGTTCTGGGAAATGGTCTGGGTAATCTGAATCTTGGCGTAGGCAGCATGTTTGGTGTAGGGGTCAGGGCAGGAGTGGGGCACGGCTGGAAGCATGTGGTTCACCATGGGATTATGCAAAGAGGAAAACGTAAAAGGTTTTAGAACATAGAGGAAAGCATTGTTTGTTATTAGAAAGGAGAATTGAGGGAAAGGTTTCCATGAAATTGTACATGTGACAGATTTGAATAGTTCTAGGAGGTAGAAGTGAGGAGAAAACCGAGATATTTATCTTACTTGCTGAGACTGACCAGTGATAACTATACCTAATACATAGGTTGTGATTTACTGTCACACGTCTTGTTCTAACATGTGCATGTAGATACAGTGTGGACAGAGAGATACAATTTCTTATTTCTGTATTTATGTACTTAGATTCTGGTATAGGAGTGGTAATGTTCTAGGGAAGGTATTCTGATGAAGAATGGCAAAATGATAATATTACTCTCCTTCCTTTCTTATTTTAAGTTTAAATGTCTTTGTAGAATGAGTGGATGATTTAAGAACTTTTATATTTCAATTTATCTTAAGGACTTTTAATTGATAGCTTGCTTTTTTGTTTTCCTGCCAAACAGCTTATGTGTGAGTTGGGGAATGATGTTATAAATCGTGTTTATGAAGCTAAAATAGAAAAAATGGGAATAAAGAAACCACAACCAGGACAAAGGTACCCTTTCACTTGTCTTGATGTGCTATCTTATTTCTTTTCCGATCAGGAACATAGTAATTCTTTTATCTCATTGTAGCTACTTGTAGTACTAGACAGTGCTTAGATGTAATCATTTCTGCCTCTGTTCACATGTGGCTTTTCTGTCTTGTGGGTATTAATTAGATGATTATATTTGCGGCATGACATAGTTTTCAGATGAGATCTTAAAAAGTAAATCTCTACCTAGAAATAAATGTGAAAGCTTCTACCCATTAAAGTCTATCAAATTTCTGTTGGTGGCAGGCATTCATAAGATATAGGCAAAAAAAGGTCTCTAAGGATCAAGTTTCTACTGTTTGCAGTGAATAGTTTTACATTGTTTGACTTAGTTCAGCAAATATTTGTTGATCACATACTTTATGCATGCTTCATGATACTGAGGAATTAAAGATGAAAGGCCACTGTGGTAGGGGAGAGGCCTTAATTGCTGTGTCTGACATTAAAATTCCTGTTATATGTATGGAGGGTTATCGAACGAAATGGCCAGAAGTCAGTGCCTCAGAGGCATGTGCTTTTTGTAGGCACTGGTGTTTTTAGGCATCATGATTCTTTATTTTTAGGATTAAAATTTCATTTGCCATATCTTATGTTAAAGTTTTTTCTAAGCCAATATTATTTAAGTCAGAATCTTGGGCTTGTTAAAGCATGACTGAGATATTTAAGGCCTGGAAATACCCTTCTCCTTCACCTGAAGACCTAAGCAGTTTAAAAGGCAATCCTTAATAAAAACTATAGTGCAGGCTTGGTATTTGATGATTGCATCATAAATCAAAAGTTTTAAAATGTGACATCTTTTTCTCTTCTGTAAATTAGGAATGCTATATTGTTTTAAGGTAATTATCATATGAAAAATTATATCCATCAGTAGTATGTGACACTATTTGAGTATAAATGAAATTAAAATTCATTTCTATGTGTTTTTATTGTTTTCTTAGTAATATTTTTCATTCTATAAAAAAGCTTGAGGGAATATGTATAGAAACAAATGAGTGCAGAAAGTAAGAGAATAAAATTAATCCTTGTGATTTTTTTCAGTTAGGTTTTATTTGTATTTCATTTGACTGTGAGGTCAGTTCAGTAAATATTTGAAAGAAAAATATTGTCTGATGCCACAGGTTCTGTCTTAAGTGTGTTACATCCCATCAGTTTGCTTGAAAATACTCAGTATATCATGGCATCTTTTGAGTATTAGCCCGTCAATGATTAAGCCAGGACATCATGACATTTTTATGTGTATCAGACAGGAGAAAGAGGCATATATCAAAGCAAAATATGTGGAGAGAAAATTTGTGGATAAATATTCTATATCATCATCACCTCCTGAGCAGGAAAAAAAGATTGTCTCCAGAGGCTGCGAGGAAAAGAGGCTGAGTGTTTCTAAACTTGGCCCAGGCGACCCAATCAGAGCATCTGTCACAAGTTCAGGTATCGGACCTTTCTTGTTCTGAATGTAAATATTTTCTTGCGCTGATGTCCTTTCTAATCTCCAAATTAATAGCCATTATAGGTTTTTTAAATGCTACAAAACTGATTCCTTCAACATGTTCTTAGGAGAAAATGGATTTCTTTGTCTTTAAAACAGTTGCCTCTAGATAGTACTATGGTAATATACATGAAACTGCTTCAAATGGAAGGGGAGATGGGGACTATTAATCTATCATGCCAGAAGCCCTAAGTATCTGATTAACTACCTGATTTCCTTCCTATCTTTTCCTCCTAAATTTTTCCCAGTAACGTTTTTTTCCTGCCCTTTTCCCTTCTTATGGCCTGCTTTGTGCTTTGCTAACTTGCATGACCCCAGTGGTTGCTGTAAATAGCGACGAGGCCAGGCGGGAGTCTCTGTTCTGTCCTGATGAGCTAGACTCACTCTTCTCCTACTTTGATACTTCTTCAAAACTGCGTAGTAGTAAGTACTACTCTTGTGGAGCATTCCAAGTCTGTGCCAGTGGTCATTGTGCGGTGTGGCCATTTCTCTAGATGTTACCCATTGTCTCAGAATTACACATTATTTACAGTCATACGATGTTAAGTTTTGACCTCCCCTGACATTTTGTGGGGTAATGAGATCTGTTACAACTCTGAAAATAAGTTCATTTTCAGGCTTTGTGATTGACTTATATCACAATAAGCTAAGTGTTCAGAGAGATTAAAGTCATATTAGGCATAGTCCACTGGTGAGGGCTGAGTTCATGTTGACATGTAACAGCTCATTTTAAGACCTTGTTGGTTGTTCAAGATTGTGTTTGTAAGTAGTGTGAACTTTAATCACTAGCTAATTTTTCTTTTAAATAGTCAAAAGTAATGACAGTGGGATCCAGCAATGCTCTGATGATGGAAGAGAATCTTTACCATCTACGGTATCAGCCAGTAGTTTGTATGAACCTGGTGAGTTGAAGGAGTCCACTGGTAATTGGTACAGTTTGCTAAACAATCCACTTGGTAAATACCTGGTCTTAATTAAATAATTTCTAAAGAAAGTGGCTAGTCTTTTAGAAGGTTCTAAGGACTGAATAATACTATTAAATGAAAAAAAACCCTGCTATTTCTATTCAAATTTAGACGTGGTCTCTTAGTTGCACATCCTTCTAAGTTTTATTGTATTCTAAATGTCCTGCAATAACTAAGGATAATTTTTTAATCCATGTGCATTTTATGGGTTTCCATTCTGTATCTTTCCTTATGGTTATCTTATCAGGTGAGTAATCAGCAACTGCCTTTCTATTTCCTTTTATCAGTGGTTTAGTCTTATATTCACTCTGTGATTTCAGTGATTTTGGTCTTTCAGAATTCTCAGGAAAGTAAATGTTCTTCAAATTATTTGAACTAGTTAGGATCATCCTTGGAATGGAGAGTGGTTTGATGTAGTAGTAAAATTCTTCAGGATTCTGGCTGCCTGTTTAGTCCAGTCTGGTAGAAATGCGGCTAGTTTTAATGGAGTAATTGTCCTAGCCATTGAACACAGGCAAGACCATAAAAGATGTAGCATACTGGTTGATATCTTCGTAAGAGAGGAAATAAGATAACTGTGTGAAAATCTCCCATAAGCTTATTATAATAGATTAATGATTTCTTATGTCACAACTTTCACAGTCTTAAGTTTCAGTTCATTTTTAAAAAATTGTGATAAAATATATGTAACACAAAATTTACCATCATGATCATTTTTAAACATACAGTTCAGTGACATTAAGGCTGTAGTCATTTTGTTATGCCACCATTACCACCATTCATCCACAGAATTCTTTTCATCTTGCAAAACTTAAACTCTATTAACTTGTTTTCATTAATGTATTTGTGTTTGCTGTTCAGAAGGAGAAAGACAAGATTCTTCTGTGTTTCTCGACTCTAAACATCCTAATCCAGGACTTCAGCTTTATAGAGCTTCCTATGAGAAAAATCTTCCGAAAATGGCTGAGGCTTTGGCTCATGGTGCAGACGTGAACTGGGCTAATTCAGAGGAAAACAAAGCAACGCCACTCATTCAGGCCGTGTTGGGGGTATGAATTCACACACTGGGATTTCACTGGAGGAGAATCTAGGTCATCATAATAAATTCTGAACACAGCTTTGGTATTTTTATTGTTTTGTTTTGTTTTGTTTTAAGAGATGGGCTGGAGAATGATGCCTCTGTACCTCACCATTACTCCAGCCTCTTGGTTTCTTTGTTACTTTTGTTTTTGTTTGTTTTGGTAATGGAAGAGAATTCTGATAATGAAAGTAATAGTGTGTTTTGCTGGGTCATAAACTGCAAATGTATCTCTATTAGGAGTGATTCTTGGGAAGAAACTTACTACAATAGTTTTCTGCTTTTCCAGAGGGATAATAGTTTTAGAGGAAAAATGAAATGGAAATACTATTGGAGTAAATAAAAATATAGTTTTTAAATAGAAATATACTGCTGTGTCTTGTTGTTTGCATTTATACATTGTCACTCTCTTGTCTCCTGTAAGGGCTCTTTGGTGACATGTGAGTTCCTCCTACAGAATGGTGCTAATGTAAACCAAAGAGATGTCCAAGGGCGGGGACCTCTGCACCATGCCACCGTCTTGGGACACACAGGGTAATTATTACCTTTAGATGTTCAGATTGATTTTATTTGAAAAATTGTTTTGAAGAAGTAATGTTTTACCTTCTTGGGTTGAGGTTATGAGATAGTTTATAAAGAGAGGTATTCCTGTGACTTAGTGCCATGACAGAATCTGATGGTTAAAAACTAATTTAGAAACACTACATGGTTTTTAGGTACAAAAATTTTAGAGCCTACTTTGAGCCTAACTTATTAAATGTTCTTGTGTTAGTACCTCGTCTTTTTCTAAAGTCGTGGTGACTTCATCAGACACTTAAGTATGTGGGTATACCTTAGGTTTTTAATGTAGCTGGTCAAATTACAAACTAAATCTTAGTTTAGGCAGTGGACATTGATATCTTGAGCAATATTAAGACTTACAGAACAATAAAGCTATGAAAATGGACTTTCTGTTAGAAAGAGTAAATGAGGTAGGACTACTGGTGTTACACAAAAAGTTTGTCATAACGATTATTGTTCTTTCATTTTAAAAGTTAATTATTAATCTATTTGTAATACTAGATATTGGACTATTACAATTTTTCCTTTATGTGCTTTACTCATTCTTTCATATTAAAATGTTTTTGGCCAATTTCTTCAGATTATGAATATTTGTACAGTACAGCAAGAAGCCTGCCTCAGGGCCTGTGTACTGAGCTACTCCCTAGTCCTTTTACAGCTTTTCATTGTAAGACAGGGTCTTGCTGAGATACTAAGTTGTTCAGGCTGAGCTTGAACTTGAGATCCTTCTGCCTTAGCCTCCCACAGTGCTGGAACTATAGCGTGGGCCACCATACCCTGATAATACATAACCATTTTTACTTTATTTTTTGGTTTATATCTTTTTTGGGGGGTGGGATATCAGGAATTGAACTCAGAACCTCACATTTGCTAGGCAGATGCTGTACCACTGAGCTAAATCCCCAGCCCCCAGAATTATTTTTTAAATGAAACATTTCAAGGTTTCCTATTATTTTCTGGGTAAGCAAGAAGGTATTCTTTATTTTAAATAACTTTTTTTTTCTTCTTTCTTTATTTGTGGTACGGGGGACTGAACCCAGGGCCTTCACATTGTGATTCATTCTCTACCCTGTTAATTATTTATTTACTTTTAGTTTGAAATGGGTCTCTAAGTCAGAAGTTGCCCAAACTAGGCTTGAATTTGTGATCCTCCCACTTCTGCCTCCCAGAGTGCTGGATTACAGGTGTGTGCCACCACGCCTGTCTTAAATAACATCTTTTTTTTATTATTATTATAACTTGTTTTCTATCAACAAAGATTCTTTTCAATAACCTCAAAAAACCTTTTCAGTACTTCAAAATGGTAAGGATTTAACTTAGTCTTTTTATTCTCTTGAACTATCATAATCTTTCCTATTTTATTTTATGGCCTTGAGTAATCTTTTAATTTTTGCGATATCTGGGTATATCACTTCATGATATGCTTTGAGGGTAGAGACTGTAATTTATATATCTCACGATGCTATGCAGCCCCAGATTGCATAGAATAGTGTAAGTGAAAATACTTTGAGTCTCATAAAATATTGATCTTCATAAATTTTTATTATTTGAATCACTGTTCATTTTTCAGAATGAATTAAGAATTTTCTAACAAAATATTATTTAAAGTAGGATGGGCTTTTAATTTTTTAAAGGCAAATATTAATTTCTTACTGGCAAGATCTCAAAAATGTTGTTTGCTTAAACAGGCAAGTATGTTTATTCCTAAAGCGAGGTGCCAATCAACATGCCACTGATGAAGAAGGGAAGGACCCTTTGAGCATAGCTGTAGAAGCAGCTAATGCTGACATTGTAACCTTGTAAGTACTTTCTTTCTACTTCATTGTTCCCATGTTACTTGTGCAGGGCATTAATTGGACTTCTTGCTCAGGTGTGAACTTAAAACTTGGTTGATATTTATTATGTGCTTGTACTTCCCTAAGTACATTAAGTGTGGTAAGCACGTCTTGGTTCTTATAACAATCCTGTGAGGAAGGTATTATTTCTTACTGCCTTCGTTTTATAGATAAGGAAGCCAAACCACAGACAGTTTGAAAATTAGTCATTGATAGTGTTGGGACTTGAAATCGAGGATTGACCCTGAAGTCCATGTTCTTAGCTGTGCCTGCTATATTGCCTGACAGCACAAGCAAAACCAGACTTCTCTAAAGCATAGTACTATACTCCTAGTATAGTAGGAGAATCCGTAGAGTAACAGGCAATGAATGTACTGCCTCAAGAGTTAGACGATTATAAGTAGGGAGGATAGCTGCACTGACGTTAATAACTTTTGTAAAGTTGCATTGGCTTTGAACAGTGATAGGAATCTTTTTTAAAAAATGGGTTTTCACATGAACATTTGGTTAAGATAAATACATGGATTTGAATGTTTGAATAAAAGCTAATTTGAGCTATTAAAGAGAGATTTATTTCTCTATTGTGATGGTACTGACGTTTGAACTCAGGGGTCTGCACGTGCTGGGTGAGCACTCTACCGCTGAGCTACATAGGACCCTAACTCTTTTTGGTTTTCATTTTGAGACAGGATCTTGTTAAGTTGTTTAGGCTGGCCTCAAATTTGCAACACCCTTCTTCAGCCAGAATGGTATCTGGGAAGAAGACTGTTGATTTGCAAACTTGAGCAAAGTAGTTGGTTATACTTGGCATCTAGAAATGTGATGATTACCTGTATTTCATAGATAGCAGAAGAATATTTTATAGAGTCACTTCATCATTCTATCCTTGGTTATGTGAAACCCATCATTAGTGATCTACCCCCATTTGAGTGGAGAAGCAGCCTCATTTACATTGCTAACTCTCAGTGACTCCCCTGGACTCCTGAGCTCTCAGTGAAGAAGATTTTTGATGCTCTGCACCAATCCTGCTGAGCCCTGCCGAATGAAACACAGCAAAGCATACTTTTCTTACTGAAAGAGTTGTTATTGTGCAGGCTACTGTAGGAAAATTTAGAACTACTAAAACATTATAGATTTAGAATAGGAGGGAAATAGTGATTTTAAAAAATTGGACTGTGTGGAGGAACTAACTACGGATGTAGCTTCCCAGGCAGCTTTATATAGCAACATACCTCATATCTGTTCCCAAGCCATCTAAAGGTTCTCATTTTATTTTATTTGAATTTATTAGTTTCACTTAAGAATTTTTGTAAATAAGTGTCCTTTTTAAAAATCCACACACAGAGGAGACTTACGGAGTTATTTTTAATAGCTGAGATAGTGGCTGAGAGAGAAAATGAGGGAGTCACAGGAGTCTGAAGACAGGAAAAGTCCATGTAAGGCACAGCAGTGACAGACAGGACCCCAGAAATGTATGACAGAGGCTGGGAAGGCAGGGGGTATTTTGTGGTCTAGAAGGACAGTGAATGGTAGAGTAGGAGAAGGGGTATCAAAGGGAATATATGCCTATTTTTAAATGTTCCTAAAATTAATAAAGTCAAAAGGAAAGAAATGTTTGTCTTCTGCTGCCAGAATAAACCCATTAAAAGATTGCATAACCAATGTAGTAACCTTTGGAAAATCTTGATAACCAATATTCATTTATTAGCACATTTGTATAATGCTTGTCTATCAAAGCCTATTTACAGTGTTTAGAGGCAGTGCATGCTACTTATACATGGGGAACTCTCTCACTTGGAATGAACCAGAGCGAGCTAAGGATGAGCTCTATTCTGTAGGAGCAGTAATTTCAGTACATGGCAATTAAAATTTGACAAGTTTCTATAGGAACCAGAAATTATCTGGAGTCTGAAGGACACAAGCTACTGGGGGTATTGCAGGAATCCTGCCCAAATTTAGCTGACATGTACTTACTGGGTTTTTTTGTCACAAGAACTGTATAAAGATAAGATGGACTTGCTGTCATATTTTACATTTCTAGGTCTGATAAACCCAAAAAAATCAACTTATTTTAGTGGCAAATACTGGTAAAGGGAATAAGTTGCATTAGTACTTGTATTATCTGCTTATATAATTATTTATGAACATTCATGTTATGTAACTTCATCTGAAAATTATTTTATTTAATTTTAGATTACGTTTAGCAAGAATGAATGAAGAAATGCGGGAATCAGAAGGACTTTATGGACAGCCAGGTCAATATTCCACTAATAATCATACTGAAATGCAGTATAAGAAATGTATTCAGGAATTTATCAGTTTACAGTTGGAAGATGCGTAGTTCTTTAGCCAACTAACATGAGTCTATAGAGTTTTTATACCCTACTTGTAAATTGTGACTAGTTAGCTATGTACTGTACTTTCAGAATTCTTGGGTGGCTAATCCTGGGCCTTTAAAATTCCTGAACTGTTCCTATTCCAGCACACATTTACTTGCTGTATTTAACTCTGGCTGCTGACTTCCTTATCTCCTGTACAGATGTCTTCCATATACATTCCAGTGAAGTGAGTGGAATGGTGAAAGTATTCTTTATATACTTACAGCAGCAAAATAGTTGTTTTCTTTTTGGAATTCTTTTTATTTATCAAATATAACAAAATTACTTTCTTTTTGTTATTCAGGGAATTTCTTTAAATGTGTTCAGGGAAGAAAAAACCTAAACAACAAAAAAATCACTATGTTTGGCATATAAAAAGTCAGTATGAAAAATATTTAGAAAAAGCTTATTGATGAGTTTTGTATTCCAGTCTAGAAATGAACTGAAGAACTAAATTATAAATTTACCACTAGGCCTAAAAGTTCATAATGGGAGTAGAGTTAATTTAAAAGGTTGAAGGAAAAGGTCTTGTTTTGTCTTTAGCTTTGCCCCAGCATTTATGTAGTATTTGTTGTTTTGCTAAGTGGAAGTATGTAGGATAAACTTTTGTGATTCCAATGGCAAAGCACACTTCCTCTCATTTGAGAATCTCAACTCGTGATCACCTCAAGTTTCATTATGACTCATGTTTACTTCTGAGTCAAGTTTTCTGGAAAAGAAGCGTTGCCGACCAGGTCGCTCTCTGAGGAACACATGCTGATTAGATATTCTTCACGGAGGAGAGCATAACTATGGGGTCTCTAGTGTCATGATTTTGAGTATGTGAATTACTAATCTACCTGTTTTAAACTCGTATACCTATTAGTAAATATTTCAGGTATTCTTAACTAAAACACTTCAGATTGTTCAGTTTGCAATGAGTATATTGGATTTTTAAAAAATGAATATTGATAATATTATTTTTAAGGTGGCCTGGTAATATCATCTCTTCTTTTTATTTATGTTGTAAAATTTCTGTACTTTATGGTAGCTTCAACCATTTACTTTAACTCAGTATTTAACTATCAATATGGGGGCATTTTTTTCCTCAGAGGACTGTATTTACTACTTATTTTTGCCCTAATAGGGAACAAGTAAGGACTTTGAGAATAGAGGCACTTGAGCTAGATGCTTCTAGTCCAGGGTATCCCACTTTAATCCTATGGATCATATATACCTGACTCATGATATTCCAAGATGTCCAAGTGCGATGACGGGTGAAGCTCTAGTGTTAACTCTGGATTTCACCCATTTGTTTTAAACTTGAATGTTAGATTTTAGACAAGTTATAATTTTGTAATAGATATACTTACGTGATAGTATTACTAGGCCATTTTTGAGGCCTTTATGTTTAAGCACTTTAAAAATAAAAATTGATCAAAGGATATGATCTGACATTTGTGAGAACAGTGAACTTCAGGAGTTTAAGTTAAACAATTTTTCCCTGAAATTATAAATGTTTGGTCAGCTGCTGTTTCCTTACCACCTGATTAGTCATAAGGTCAGTGGATGACTGTTCTCCTGAGTCAGAAGCTTGAAAGGACAGAACTTCCATGTTCTTGCCACTTCTAGTTCTACCCAAATTGCTTGGTTTTCTTCTGCCATTGTTTAGAGTTCTCAGCTGTCTCTTCCACTGTTACTTATGTGCAGATTTATATATAAGTATATAAACTTCCATTAATTAACAGAAATACTGATTTTTCCAATATATTTTAGTGGAAATTTGAAAAAGTCTCATTTTGAAACTATCATTCTCAAATTTTAGTTTAGAGGTTAAAAAATAGATGAGGATTCTGGGAAGAGTGTACCAGAATAAAATGAGATTTAAAAATTATTTTAGGATTATCTTGAAATTAATTTTATTTAAGTCATTTATAGGTCCTAATATTTGAAGTAATAATTTTATGCAGACCCAGGTGCCGTGGTGAAGTGGCACCTTCCCTTCAGGAGTCTTTGGAGAGCAGCTATATTTGGCAGTAGCTCTGTTTTTCCCCTGCTTACTGTATCACTATACATTTTTTTTTCAGAGACTGTGGTTGATTGTTTTATTGGGAACCCTGTCCCCCCACTTTCTAAATTGTCTTAGTAATAGACAATTGTAGAACTCTGGGTAGTTTATACTTACAGGAATTTTCAATCTTTTGGTAATGAGGAAGTCTGCCATTTCAGATTCAGATATAATGTTTGGCAATCATGAACCTATTTCTAGTAAGCCCCATTTCTGAACCTCCTGTCTACAGCCCCAAGAACCTGAGATTTCCCATTTTTGAAAGGGGTGTTAATGATACAATTTCTGAAGGGAGGATGTATTTCTCCTGAGCAGCCCCCAGAACTCAGGGGGCCTGAGTGGGTGAGAAAAATAGCCCTCCTTACTCTCAGCTGTTGGAAATTGGTTTGTGGTTCCCTGTTTCTGGCTCTGTGACTCTCTCTTGGTGGCTGGCAAGTTCTTAGCCAAATGAGAATCACTGGCCCAGGCACTATTTACTACTGGTTATATCAGTACATAGTGAGAGACATTTGGGAATCACTGATCTCATCCCCACTAGTTGTGGAAGGAAACTGTCACCAACCTAGAAGGGCAGGGTCATGCGGATGATCACTTTGGGGTGGGTCTCATGTGCTCTCATCGGTTTGAGAGAGTTCTTTTCAGGAGCAAAGTCAGTAAACTATTGAATCATCGTAACTGCTGTTATGATGGATATTCTGAATACCAAAACTTGAATTTAAATTATCAATGGAAACAAAGCAATTTATGTTTTAAAACCTCGGAACTGTCCAAGCACACAGAAAAGCTTACTTTCTGAAACAAAAAAAGAATGTGGTTAAATAATTTAAAGAATAGGCTTAGCTTAGCATTGTAGGAATCAGGGATCAGTTTTTTTTTTATCATTTGTAATAAACCACTAAATGTACTTCTGGGAGCATTCTAGGATAGCATATTCTGAGTTTTGTGTATGTGTCCTAGTGTAGACACATTATATTTGTCTTGGGAAAGGTTCCAAATGATTAAAATTATATTTAAAGTTTGAATAATCACATTGAAATTCAATTTGTGGTAGCTATATTAAATATCTTAGTCACTATTATTCTTGTAACATTTGTTTTTTGACAACACATTTTGAGGTCTAAGAAAGGTAGTATGTTAATAGTGCATTATTAATGTTAGAAACTGAATTTTAGAAAGTTTTTGTGTTTGAAGATGGAAACTTCTCTTGTATTTTGTGGGACTCTTTTAAAACGTATTCAGTGAAACCAATGACTTACAGCACCAACACTTTCCTTCAAGGAAGCATTTAATTCAGTGAATGAAAGATCTTCTAATTTGTTTTGCATGGTACAATGGTCCTATTAAAATATACTCGTGTAATAGGTACTAAGTGATTTAAAAACAAAAACTAGAAATACAGCTTGTTATACAAATATGCATTGCTAATTGTAGAAGCCATATATTGCCATTGTACTGTTGTGATACTCAAGAATGCCCATCTGGTGCTATCTGTAAACTATTTGGCATTAGCATCTGCTAGATCCTTCTTCCTATTTCTTCTTGAATGTATAATGTGTGCCTTTTAAGTTATTTCTGGTGTTGAATGGTAATATCAGTGTGGTATTTTTGTATTATAATTGCACTTTACACTTTCTTGGGAGTAAATTCTAGACTATCTAGTTTAAATAGTATTTTAAAAATATTTATAATGTTTACAATAAATATTTTACATATTTTAATTCAAAATGTAAAAATTAGAAAAATTTAGAATATTTTGTATGGTTTGTTAATTGCTATTGTTGTTCTCTTAAGTTACTTTATATCTTTCAGAGTAACTAAAATGGGAATAGATTGTAGTTTGTCTTTCAGTGTAGAAATGAACTTTTAAAAAAATCATGAGTACACTTGGATTGTCTTACCAGTTGTTCCAGTATATCAAGTTTTTGTTTAGTTTTAGTAAATCTTAATTTTTTTTTTTTTGTTTAAAGTAGATTGATTAGGCTTAACTGATTATTTCAAGTCATAATTAAGTTTCCAGGGCTAAATGAAAACTATATGTGATTTTAATAAATTGCTTTTTACATAGAGTAAATATTAAAGGGAACTACATATTAAAAGTATTAAAATGTTTTTATTAAAAATCTTGGGTTATGCTGTTAGACCTTTTTACTAGATCTTTTTTGCTCTTCCCCTACATTTTTCTAATTCTCTAGCTTTCGGTATGATATCTGTTGCCTAAACATTTTCCTCTTTATAACTAACAAAACTTACTGCATAACAACACCTGTAGCAAAGTTTGTTATAGAATGGATGCAAGGTATCTTATGGGAATTAATTACAAAAGCAGGTTGCAACAGTAATCATCTAAAACAGTATTTTATGCTCAAAATCTTCAGGACAGAATTATGCCAAGTGTCTGTACAAATCCTTCATTGTTGAGTTGATTTCTTTCTTTTTTTATTTCTTCTTCCTTTTTTTTTTTTTTTTTTAAGACAGGGCTTTACTATGTAGTTCAGGCTGGTCTTGAATTCACTACGTAGTCCAGGCTGGCCTTGAACTGGATCTTCCTGCCTCAGCCTCCTGAATGCTGGGACTACAAGCATGTACTATCACACCCAGCCTGTGGCTTGATTTCTCTCTCTTTTTTTTTTTTTTGGTGCCAGGGATTGAACTCATGACCTCGCGTTTGCCAAATAGGCACTTACGCCGCTCAGCTAACCCCACCCTCCCAGCCCTGTGGCTTGATTTCTTAAAATCTATAAAACTAATGTTTAGCAGGAAGAAAAAATGATGAATTATTTATTTTGAAAATAAGATTTCTTTGAGCGATTAATTTGTAGGTGTGTATATAAGTTCCCATAACAAGAAAAATAATATTTAATCTTCTATAATGTTAATGTCTATAATTTACATTGTCACAAGAATATTATGTATATACACATATATTTATTTCTCTAATTTAACAGGTGGCTTTGGTATTAACTCCCATTTTGTTATAGCATTTTTGCTCATATGACCTACAGTATACAAAACAGCTTCTGACAAAGTAAGACTATGATTTTATAGTCATTTTCTAGCATTATAAATTTTGTTAAGTGTAGTAAACAGTGAAATAGATGTATTTCAAGCATTAACATTTGAGTAAGAAATTACTTTTCACATGCTATTTTAATTTAAATTTCTTTTAATTAAAAGATAGTCTGATAAAAGAAAGCTATTTTTCTTAACTGATTATCATTTTGTCTTGTGAATAACTTGCATCCATCAAGAACACTAATACTTGGTTTTGGTAATTTCTTTTGGCCTGTAGCAAAGGAAATACTTATTTAAACAATGTCTTGTTTAATATTCCTCATTTAGAATGACTTTAATTTCTCATGTGTTAATAAATGTATTTCTTACCTTGCTTTAAAATACCTGCATCCTTGCTCTTTTCTAACTTTGAACTTTCCTCTGTGGCTGCATCTGAGGTGCTATTCTCAGGTATAGTGTTTTTTTTTTCTTTCATTATATCCTTTTCTGGCATTTATATTTAGTTGGCCTTTTTTTCTTCTAAAAATGCTCATTTGAATACAATGATGTAATGATATAGAAAACAGTAGTAATAAGAATGAATGTTTCATTAATGTTTTACTTGTATAAATTTTAAAAGTGTCCTTATTTTACTTCCATTCAGGTGATGAAACTTATCAGGACATTTTCCGTGATTTTTCACAAATGGCATCGAATAATCCAGAGAAACTAAATCGTTTCCAGCAAGATTCACAAAAATTCTGACTATTTTAAGAAGGGGGGAATATATGAAATCTGGTGACTTCCTAATGTGTGCAGCTGAAAACTCACAACTTTTACTGTTATAATTCTACTTACTTAATTTTGGTAGATATTGAATGGTTTTTGGGAAAAGTACCCATTCATTGATATTTTTGTAAGTTGAAACATAGACCTCTCATAGTTAGAAGAAGAATCTACTTTAAAACGTCTTTTATTGAAAGGAAAAAAAAATCTGTTTAAAGGTTTTTTTTGTTTTTTTTTTCTAACAGTTGAATCTAGATTAGGGCCACCTCTAGTTTATAAGATGCTGAGAGGTTAGAGAAAAAACGTCTTTTCTTGCCACTGGATGATAGCATTGTTGCTTGTTTTTTACCCTGTGCATCATGGCTAGGATCACGGAAAAATGTCTGTGTCATGTGGGAGCCAGTTATCCTGCCTGTCTCAAGAACATGTCTTTTTTTAGCTTCCCCGATAACTTTGGGTGGTTCAGAAATAGGTGTATTTTTTTTCTTGTAGCCTAGCTATCATATACACATTATATGATCTGATTACTAGAACTAGAGAATATGCTTTCCCCCATTGCTCAGAAATACCATTATACTCATTAGAGATAGGTTAATAGATTATTGACCAGCACTCACCAGACATGTAGTGGCTGTACAAGTAGACCAATTCAGTCCTTCAGATTTATTCCATCTTACGAAGAAAAGAAGCTCTTAATTCTTTTTTTTCTCTCTTTCTTTTTTCTTTTCTTTTCTTCTCTTCTCTTCTCTTCTCTTCTCTTCTCTTCTCTTCTCTTCTCTTCTCTTCTCTTCTCTTTTCTTCCTTTCTTTCTTTCTTTCTTTCTTTCTTTCTTTCTTTCTTTCTTTCTTTCTTTCTTTCTTTCTTTCTTTCTTTCTTTCTTTCTCACCAAAAGGATACCAGTTCAAACATTGTAGTTCTTCATTGATGGGTTTATTTCCTAAAACCTTGACAAGTTATCAATGTAATAAAACTGTGTTTCAAAGATTACTTGAATGTTGGAAAATTAAACTTTAACCAAAATATAAATTCCAAAAGAAAAGTTGGTTTTATTAAATTTCATTGGGCTTTTTTATAGTTGCAGTTTGTTATTTTTAAGATACAGTTTTTCTATTGCTCCTGGCAAAAGAAAAATCTCCTTGCATAATGAAGAAGAAAGCCTGTTTTTCTTATATTAAAATATATAGCAGTAAATTCCTTTTGCTTTTTCTCTACATCCATCCTTTGTACTGTATACATTCTACATTCTTTTAAATTATGAGTATAGTTTTAAAATGTAGTGATGTGAACCACAGATCCTTGAATTCCAAGATACTATGAATATGCTTGTTTACCATTTATATATCTGATTACATTTTTGACATGTCTTATCAAGAATATAGAATAATTAAGTAATTTGCCATATGGTTCCTTTTCAGTGTTGTGAACAATTGAGTTTAATTTTCTTTTAGAAATTATGTCAGTAATATTATTGGTACTCAGTTTCTGAAGAAAAGTTTTAAACTTCTAAAAGAGATACTATATTTAATTAGATAAATAATAAATTTTGTGACATTTTCTCCCTAATAAGTAGCATCTTATAAGCCAAACATCAAATTACAATCTAAGCAGGAATTGCATTGAAATAAATTCATATCATAGAAAAGGTTCCATAATTTGGTCAAATTGCAAGCATGTAATGCTTATATAGTAAGAGTCATGATATATTAGATGAAGATAAAAATGTAGTAAGGTATTTCAGAGGAAATACTTCTAAGGGATTATACTGAATTTTTCCTGTTTTTACTGAGTCACAGATCATCTGGCTTTGTAGATACTTTGTTTAAAGGCAAAAGTCTGACTTATTGTCCTTTGAAATTAATTGCTCTTCAGATCTCAAGGAAGACAGATGTATTAAAACTAACAGAAAGGAAGGCAAAAAGAGAAAAGAAAGCCTCCCTTTTCTTTTACATAGTGTCTGCTTTTGTTTTAATCCTAGATGTCACTCCCAAAACTGCTGACCTTTGTCAGGTTCCTTTGGACGTGGTCCCTGGTGCTTGAGACAACCTCTGGGACTCTGTGGTTAGGAGGGAGAGTCCTTGTGACATCCTTACTTCTTTGGTTTGAGTCATGAGTTGTTAATGTGGCCGCAGTGTCTGTTTATGTTGAAGGTCCGAGATACACTTGAAGTGCTCACAGGGGGCCCTGGTTTTGAATCGAATATCTTCAGAGAAAGCCATATCTTTAATGTTGTAGGGAGACTGCAGTATAAAAATACATACCTGTGGCTTTATTTCATGAATGTGCTTAAGATCCCATCTATATTACATTTGGCAGAAATGATGGAGTAAACTGCGAGACTTTAAATTAATAGTCACAAGGTTGGTTGGCTTTTAGGTGAATTTCACTATGTCAGCCAGTATCTTTTGTATAGTGTGTAACAAATCTGAGTTTTCTATGCTGTGAGTTATTCAGTGCATTATGAGAAATCATAGTATAAACCGTGTTAATCTTACTCCTGGGCTGCTTAGTCTGTGTGATTACTCTTTATTTTCTTCCCATAACCAATCTGATAATAGTTTCTGATTCCTTATCATTATTCTGTTAGCTCGTTATCTTTAGCCCATTAATTTGAAAATTGAATTAATATCAAAATAAGAATAGTAGCACTATGAAGCATTCATAAAATGCAGTTTCGTTTTAGAATTAGACTAAAGGTAATCGAGCAGCTATTTGCAATGCTTCATTGTAACACTTGCATGTGTTAGATTTCTGTGGTTTAAAAAAACTATTTTTAGCCAATCCTGAGAAATTCAGAAATTTCCTTGGGCTTAACTGTATTACAGTGTGCCTAATTTATACTGGTTTTCACTGTAGATTTTCATGAACTTTGAAATTTACCTTCTCAAACATACAGACTTAATTTGTAACATGTCCTTTAGTTTTCTAGAAGTGCATTTTAGGAAAAAATGTAGACTTTTACAAAAGTCTGGAAAATTTTAAGTTTGTGGCAATGTTAGCAGTATTTTAAAGATGTAATTTTATACATGTTAAGTATGGTCACAATAAACTGAATTGTGTTTAAGACTAAATACATTACCCATTTTGAATAACCGACATTCCTAGATCACACATTGTCTGTCAACTTAAATCTTCTGTATGATAGCACTTTTGACATGAGCTGGAAAAGTGATATATTTTTCTAGAAATTACTGTCCAGAATGACTTCAGAACTGTATGATACAGTAGAAAGGGCACTGAAGTAGTAGTCATTGCCCTTTTTGATTCAGGACATCTCACAAATGAAATGAGTGGATGAAACAAGGTGAAAATATAAAAATATCTTTTTGTGTTTTGCTATTTACAGTGTACTTGGACATTAGTTTATCTCACCTGATTCTTACAGTAGGTCTTCTGACATCTTAAGCTAAGAGCTGCAGCTTTGCTTTTTGATCCTAGTGTGCTCCCCTTGTTCTACAGAGGTGGTCCCTTCAGTCTGCCAGTTGGTGGCAGAACTGACCGTAACCCAGGGCTGACTGACTACAAGTCAGAGGCACTTTACTTGTACCAATGAAATGTTTAGAAATCATTGTAAAGCAGCAAAATCTGATAATGACTGCCAGCTTTCCTTGTGTTTCTTAAAAATGATGCCAAATATTCTGGAGGGCCTTGATACAAAGTGTGAAGGAATAGGTTGGGATTTGGAGACATCAGCTTATAGGAAAATTTACATTTTTGTAACAGCAAGCATCAATGAAAGCAAAACATTACAAAGGTAATTTTAATACTGCACTTACTGATTTCTTGATGCTTTCAAATGAAAGAAGTAAAAGAGGCTTGGGTTTAGTTTTGCTGAATCCTGATATTTATAATGAAGATTTATGGACATCATTCTCTGTTTAGATAAATTTGACCTCTTAAAATTGGATAATTTGAGGACAAGCAAGATTTGATTAAATGCAGCTTTCTCTGCATTGATCTTCTAGATTTTACTTTTTCTCACTCTCCCCTAAATCCCTATTTTGGGTGTTAAACAGGGAAAGCTTGCTACATTATAAAGATTGTTGGCAGCATTTATTTTACATAAAGGCTAAGGTTTAACTTTTGGAAATGGTGAACTACTTTTCTGTATGTGTTTACTTGTGCTTTGTGATATTTTTGGATCATTCCAGTCATAAAGACTTATTACATGTAATATTTCTTGCTACCTGTGAAAAGTATATTTTAAAGAATGTATAACCAACACTCCATTTACTTTTTATTAGTATGTAGAAGGTTTGTATCTAATTCACTCTAGTGTATCATTGTAAATGGAGCAAAGTACATACATTGTTATAGCTGTTCTAAAATGTACATTATGTAAGAATTGTAAATATTATACTTGATTAAGTAATTTGTATGCTGAAAAATTACAATAATAAGTCAATAAAAATCTTACCCCCAGCAATTTTTTATGCTCAGACTTCTACTTTCTTGTGAGTGACACTGTAGACATCTGTTACATATTTAAAATACTATGTAATATGCCTGTAATCCACACTACTCAGGAGGCTGAGGAACAAGGGTTGCAAGTTCAAGGCCAGCCTGGGCAACTGAGTGAGACACTTTTGGGCAAACAGCCCCAAAAGTGCAAGGAGTGTTGCTCATTGTTAGCGTGCTTGCTTATTTACCATGTGTGGGAGCCTGGGTTCAATCTTCAGTTACCCCTCCCCGCCAGAGGTACCATATAGCTTTCTAAGCACTTTAGATTGGTCCTATGAGTGATCACTCAAGAAAGTCATTTTTAATTCTTTAAGTATTTTTTCTTTCTAATCATAAAGCTGTTTAGGGTCCTAATTCACTAGCTAGCAAAACTGTAGAAAGCTTTTTTCTTTTTGGTTCTTCCTCTAATTTTTCTCATTTTTGTCTTTTTGAGACAGGGTCTCGATATGCAGTTCAGGCTGGCCTTGAACTTACTTTGTAGCCCAGGCTGGTCTCGAACTCACAATGATCCTCCTGCCTTAGCCTCTGGAGTGTTGGAATTACAGGTGTGAGCCACCATGCCCAGCTATGTTGAAGTTCTTAATGTAGGCAACACATTCATACTCCGTGTTTTTAAGAAACAAAAACATATTCCTGTATGAATTGAGATTGAAGGAATGGAGAGCTGGAAAATGAGAATTGGAAGTGAATTGCCTGCTTTTTGACTTAAAAAGTTCATTGAAAGCATGTACAAGGGGCTGTACATTGAAAGGATGTATAGCTCAGCAGTAAAGCACCTGCCTGGCAAGTACAAAGTCCTGAGTTTGATCCCTAGTACCAAAAAAAGAAAAAAGAAATTCTTAAAATCAGCACATACATAAATTTTTTCATGTAACTTACTTTATTTAGCTCCATGTCACTTTCAGAAGCATCCTCTGTAGAAAGGAATCTACATCTGTCATCAGCAAATGTTTTAAATGGAAAGCCAAACAGTACCTTTTTCTTACTGTAAAATATGACAGGTAAAAAGGAAGATAATTGTCCATAATTCTGACATGCTCCTGTATTGTCCACAGTGGTGTCCATTGGTCCCATGTGGCTATGCAAGTAATTAAATTAGACTCGGTTCAGTTTTTCAGTCGCAAGAACCGAGCTCAGGAGCCACCCGGAGCCATTGCTTTCCCTGGGGCCGATCACAGAACACACCAGTTCCTGGGCTGGATTGGGGAAGCTGGGGGAGAAGCTGCTCTTCCTGGACTTGTCAGCCTTCTAGACCTGTGGTATGCATTTATACGGTGGGGCCACATGGTTATGTTACCTGCTTTGAAAGTATTTTGTGGAGCATTTCAAGCATGCCTATGAGTAGAGTAACCTCGATAGCCATAGGCTCGTGGCTAACGTATTTAAACTGGCCAATTTCTCCCTTTCCCTTCTTTTTTCTGAACTAAATCTCGATCATTTCACCAGCATATCATTCTATGTGAATCTCTTAAAACGTAACTCAAATAATTATATGACTTCTTTAAACTGTTAAGCTACATAGGTAGTATTTAAATTTTTCCCAACTATCTGATCTGTGATTTTCAAAAATAGACTATTCAAATCAGAATTCATGTGAGTTCCAGTTAGCAAATATCTCCTGATTCTTTAACTATAGAGTTTCCTTCCATTTAAAAATATTTGGACTTTAAGTTTATTGACTACATTTTTATGACAGCATATTTTAGTTTAACCACTTTACTGATGATTTAATTTGTTTTTTTTTTTTCGTTATAAACTTGGCTTGCATAGCTAAATATTTTAGTACATTCTTAATTATTTCCTTGGGATGAAATCTTTGAATGGTAAAATGCTGACTATATTTCGCGGTATATTTTTGAGTCTCATTCAATGTGTTGGGCACTGTGTTAGATACTGGAGATAATTGTTTCTTTAAAAAAAAAAAAAAAGCAGACATACCTCCTGTTCTTCAAGTCTCCTTACTGTGGAGAAGTCGGCCGTGGGATGGTGTGGACATGGGTGGTCAACACGGGGTGGCTGAGGAGGGTGCCCTCGCCCAGACACTGGAGAGGAAGGGGTTTAGAGACCATGCCTGTTGAGTGACATGAAGATCAGTGTCTGAGGCCAGAGAGGTTGGCTGTCTACCCAACTTTACAGATGTGGAAATTATACAACACGAAAAAGCAGTTGCCTGGTCTCTACTCAGAAATCAGAGAACCCAGCCAAAGTGAAACTTTGAACTGCAGGGTTATGTGCTTGCCAGCGTTCTTTGTGTACTTAGTCACGTTATGACACACCCATTGTATCTACTTTACGCCTAGAAAATAGCATGTATCACATGAAGCATGGTGCACACTTTTTCTTATAGGCAGCTTGGATGTTCTCTGAGGATAGGGTTTGGGGTTTTCATTGCTAAGTCCCTGTGTGCTACTCACCACTGTTGTAGTTTCCAGTCAGGGAGCCACACATTTTCTTTATGGGCAAAGAACTATGTGCAATAAACTGCAGCTTGGAGATAAGACCAGTTTCTTGGTCATTTTGTTGGCTTTGTGATTTAAATGGTCATGTTATTTATTTCTTACTCATGAATTTCAGAAGTGATCTTATGTCTGAAAAATAAAGCAAATAAGTTTGTTGAATAAATTCTAGAATAAGTGGCATGAAGAAGAACCACCTATTAATGGTGTGTGTAGGGGGCTTAAAGGCCTAAATCCAGAATTATTTCTTCCTATTATTTAGAGATGTAATTATTAGAGATTTGGTATTTCACATTACAGATACCCTAGAAAATGTGTGGTTGCTAAATTATGTCTTTGCACATGTTGGATATTTGAACTTTTAAAACAATGAGTTTAGTGTTTCTGGCGAAGTATATTTATTCTTTACTAACTGTGTTTTTAACCTACACCTTCCTAACCTTATGAAGAGTAGATACTGGTTTCAGCCCCACTTTCCATTGGGTGCTATTGTGGTTCAGAGTGCCTAAGTACAGGACTTTGCCCAAAGTCTTAACTGCTTGGAGTGTTGGAGCTGGAATTGGTTGTGGACATCTACTGAAAAGCTTGTTTTCTTAACCGGGGTTACATATAGAAGCTTGTGGTAAAGTACCATCCTGGGCTTGAATTATGCTAATCTTTGCTAACATAAATTTGGGCTTTGGTAAGACTTAAGTTGGGATCCTGGGTGCATTCCTTACAGACAATTAGACTTAGTTCTATAAACCCCACTTTCCTTGATTGTAAACATTCCTACCTCAAAATGGTGAGGATTAAATGACGTCTGAGTAGCACTAATTCCCTCCCACCCCCCGTGTGTTGAACTTGTTGCCAGATCTGTTTCAGAGGTCCAGTGTTTTTCAGGGGCGTTGCTCCAGGAATGGGGTTTGGCCATAACTCGGTGGGTGGGTTGGGGGTGAGTGGGTTGTAGCTGTTTTAGGACTTGGGGCAGGTTAAAAGTTGGCTAAAAATTTGCAAAACTCCTTAGGACATATTTTATAACGTATTTCAATGTGTTGAACGAATTGGCAGCACAATCCTGGGAGTTACTACTGAGGGGCTCTCTAAAATGATCATAATGGGCAGCGGGGTCCCCCTGCTGACCACCTCCTTAGATTTTCTTCTGCTTATCCCAGAGTGCCCAGGATGGAGGGGGTGTAAGCCTACATCAGCGCGAAAGGAGAAAGAACGTGCTAGTTTACATTTCCCGCCCTAGCTAGTTTCCAAGAGGTGAAACCAGTTGGGGAGGGGACACAGATACTCCAAAAATTAGGGGGAAATATACAAAGATAAAATGATTCCCTTTACTTGTGTCTTTATGCTAACCGAAGGTTCTGCGTTGAGTATCCGCAGTTTCTTCAGGGCCCAGTTTCGCTGTCCAGCAGTTGGCTAGGGAGGTTAGGAGCAGGACTCCCTAGCCCGTTAAGGGGTGGAGCCGGCCTTTGGGCTACTAATCCTTGTGAGTTTAGGACCCGGTGGCCTTGGGGCTCCTGTTGGTTTCACCCCCGAGGCCCGCGCCAGCGATTGGCTCTATGCCGCGCGGCTCCGCCCCCGTCATGGCCGCCGCCAGCCGCGGGCCCGGGTGCTGGCGGGCGCCGCTTCGCTTGGGTCCCCGTGGCGCATGGGCCTCATGCGGGGTGCGCCCGCGTGCGCCCGGGCCATGGCACGCCTGGGCGCTGTGCGCTCCCACTACTGCGCGCTGCTGCTCGCCGCGGCGCTCGCCGTCTGTGCCTTCTACTACCTCGGCTCTGGCCGTGAGACTTTCTCCAGCGCCACCAAGAGGCTGAGGGAGGCCCGCGCTGGCGCCCCCGCCGCGCCCTCGCCTCCCACGCTGGACCTGGCGCGGGGGTCTGTGGCCCCGGCTCCGGGAGCCAAGGCCAAGAGCCTGGAGGGCGGCGCGCCGGGGCCGGTGGACTATCACCTGCTAATGATGTTCACCAAGGCGGAGCACAACGCCGCGTTGCAGGCCAAGGCCCGCGTCGCGCTCCGCTCGCTGCTGCGCCTCGCCAAGTTCGAGGCGCACGAGGTGCTGAACCTGCACTTCGTGAGTGAGGAGGCCAGCCGCGAGGTGGCTAAGGCACTGCTGCGGGAGCTCCTCCCGCCCGCCGCGGGCTTCAAGTGCAAGGTGAGCGGGCCTGCAGCTGGGGCCCCCGCCCAATCCTGGCGGTGACGGGGGGGGGGGGAACCTACCTTGCGCTGCCCACCTCCAACGCCGGGAGCCCTCCTCCCTCCTCCCGGCCAAGTGTGCATTCACATCATGCTAGAGGCTTGGCCCGGGGGTGTGTCCGGGAGTGGGACAGCTCCCTGGTGCAGTAGTGACCTGCGGCTTTGACTGGCCCCTTTGCTCCCCTCTTCCCTGTTCTGTGCCGCTCCCTGGAGAATCAGTACGCCTCTATTGTACAAGCTTACAGAGTTCAGCGGCACCTCTAGTCTGCACCTTTTCTTGTGTCCTTTGACTGGCAAGGATGCAGCTAGTCACGTGAAGGTGCCAGTGGCTGTTTGAGCAAGGTCAGGATCTTGGCGAGGCCCCTGGAGCATCCGCGTTGCCCTGGCATTGCTCGGTAACACTTAGAGTGGAGTCAGATCTGGTCAAACCCAGTGGGGACCATTTGTGTCTCTGTCTCTGGGGCCCTTTTCCCCATGCCTCGAGGGTCCTGAATACACCTAGAGAAGCTGCAGGTTCTTCCTAGTGAGGAAGAGAAAGCCCTAGGAGGTGCCAATGTGACCCAAGGAGAGCAGGTTTAGCTGCCTTGTCCTAGGCTGGAGCAACCTGCCTGGGAAGCAGCTGCTACCTCTGCTGTCCACTCGCCCACCACCTGCTTTCTGGATTTGGTTCCCGCACCAACTTACCTATGTTGTGTTGACATGATAGTTGTGCAAAAGGGGTCTGAATCTGCTTTTGAATAGGAGCAGGCAACCTTAACTAAGGGCAGTGAGGGGAGAGTAAGGTTCCCTGTATTTGAACCCAGCTCACCAGGACCTCCCGCAGGGTTCAGAGGTCTGTGGCAGCTCCTTGTTGCCTGGCTTTTGAGTTCTGATTTCTTGTGGGGCTGTGTGGTGAACCTGACCATCTCTGGCTTCATCTCTACCCCCTATGCACTTTTTGCTTAAATGTGTGACTGCTCCTTTACACAAGCTGTGCCCTTTGTGCACAGTGTACCCTCTTCCTTCTTGTCACCTGTCACTGCCCCTGAGAATGTCCCTAAACCCTGGAGCCAATTCATACCCAGCACTATATAGCTCTCCATTTTTGCTTCTCTCCATGACAGTGAAGATCTGTCCCCCACACTGGACAGATGAGTCCATCAAGACACCCACTGTTACCAAGAGGAGACAACTGGTCCAGGACCTCATTGTGTAGAAGGCCAAGAATCCGGGTCCTGGAGCTGGTGGCTGGAGGAGCTTTGATTTCTGCTGGTGTTTGGACCTAGAGCTCATTTCTGTTTACCTAACTGGTGGCTGGAGATAGGGCGGCACATCCCAGGTGAATCTTAGAACAGCCCAGAAACACGGTACTGATGCAAGGGGAGGGTCAAGGGCCTTTAGCCACGGGGCCAGTCGGGCAGATCTGGGGTTCACTGTGGTTTGCAAATCCATCCTGAAGAGCAGCATTGTCATCTCCACCTACTGAATCAGAGGTAGCAGCCTGGGCCTGTTTCATGCCTTTGCAGACCTCTGTCTTCTCCTTATCCTGAGCTCTGATGAGGCTCTTGCTGCTCATGCAGGTGCCCACTGTTAAGGTATTTCTCCCTTTTCCAAGTCTTTCCAATCTTCATGCACCATTCCGTTCTTAGAGCTCTTCAGGGAGCCCCACAGTGGAAAGGCGTCTTCTTCCTCTCCTGTCTCGTGACGATCATGCCTTATCACCTGGCCCTGTGAGTTGTGATTGAAATATACAGTGAGTGCTTAAATTTAAACAGTCATTATGGTAAAAGACACATTGCCATGAATTCCCCTCGAAATACTGCCCCTCACTTGGAACGCACTCATCCTGTTGTTGTGGCCACTTTCTGCAGCTGTTCTGGAAGTCCACTTCCATGCATGTTTTTATGAAGTGTCATCAAAAACACTGACTGCTGCCACTGAGTGCCATCCAACAGAAAGGCAGGCTTGTGAAAACATAGTGTGTCCTTATTCACCGGATCTGGCACTATGTGACTTCTGCCTCTTCCCCAAAGTCAAAATGACTGTGCAGGGTCAACATTTTGAATCACTTCAGGACTTTGAGGCAACCACAACAGCGTAACTAAAGATACTTGTACTGTAATAAATTTTTTAAAATTTAAGTGTTCACCATATTTTTCCATCACACTTCATATGTATGATGCTTGGCACAGAGTTGGCACTAGCAATATGAACTCACTGATTAGGTCCAGGACCAGGCTCCTTTCTTGGAGTATGTGTTTGTGGTTCTATTCCCATTCCCTTGCAGGGTCCAGGTCTGAGAGCCATGGCCCTCACCCAGGGCCTGCAGGTAGCTGCAGAGGATCTCAAGGAAATGCCACCTCATGTGCTGTGGCAGAGCGGGATGACGTTTGGGGGCTTCTACCAGCTGACAGTGGGGAAGGAGGGTTTATTGGTTCTGGGGTCATATTGCTCCCATGACTTTTGGGTTCGTGTTATGTGACCATCTTGTGCTTTTTTTTTTTTTTTTTTTCTTTTTGAGACAGGATCTCACTATGTGGTTCAGCCTGGCCTTGAGCTCACTTTGTAGCCCAGGCTGGTCTCAAACTTGCAGTAATCCTCCTGCCTCAGCCTCCTGAGTGCTGGGATTATGGGTGTGTGCCACCACAGCTGGCTGACCATCTTATTTTTGATGAAAAGTGCACCTTTTTCCTTTAAACCCATGGTTCTAAGAGGCTTACTTCACTCATTGATTTAATTCTTCCTAGGATTTGAATGCTCCTCCCACAAACCACTTCACACATGCCTGTCCCTCTGCCTGGAGACTCTCCCACCCCATCCAGCTTCCAGGACTCAGGCGAAGTGTTCTTCCCTTGGTAAACTTTTCGGGCCCCCATTATACAGTCTCGCAGCTCCAAGTCCTCTTCCTTGATGACATCATAGTAGTGTTTATGTAATTATTGAATTAATTGTCTGCCTTTCTAGACAATAAATCCTTGAGGGCGTCGACCCTGACATCTCTAAAATCCTGTGTCCCTAGCCCCTCACATCATGTTTTACATGTGCAAGTGACTTTATTCAGAGAATAATTTCTTTAGTATTGGTGAGGAGGAAGGAAACTAGACTTTGTCACCAGGTTGTCTCTGACCCAGAAGTGATCTTTAAGAGCACATAGCTCTTAAAGTTGAGGAAGTGAGGAAATGATGGGGCCGCCAGGGGAGTTGCTGACTAGTTGGGACCGGGCTGGAGTCCTGGGCCAGTGTTTCCCCTTCTGTGCTGTATTTCCTCTTTAAAGAGCTCTTCTCCCTTGTAAGATAAGGGCCAATCATCCCTCCCTTCCCAGCAGCTGGCTTCAGCCTCCTGGTCCAACCTTTGATCCCCAAGCTGGGGGACAGGCTGCCCCTTCTCATGAACTGTCACTGTGATCCCATTCTGCAAGGGGACTCCCACGCTTGGAGCAGAGTTCAGGAGCTACCTCTTGCATGAGCCTTCCTACTCCACCAGGTTTGACAGAGTAGTACTGGCTTCAATGAACTTGGGGTGATTTTTCATCTAAATGAAGTCCCTAGCGAGGGATTCCCGGCTGGCACAGGGGCCTCAAGATGTCACCAGGCCCCTGAGTCATCACTTTTAGGGAGTGGATCTTGTCTTGGTGGTCTAGGATGGTTGCCAGAGCTCTAGCCATCACATCTGTGTGGCTGTTTACCATGATCCAGTGCTGCTGTGACTTTAGTTTTGAGTTTCTTGATATGGTCATCTCTGCTAACTTCTGAGCCAGATAGGACTAGGCTAGGAGTCCTTGGCCAGTGTTTTCTGAGACCCTCTTTTCTGAGATGGCCACCTCACCCAGCCACTGTTGCCCTCCAAAAAGCATGGGGTGTTGCTCACACGTTAATCGCTCGTTTTCTGAGCCCTTAACTAAAGCATCCCTCATGTCAACCCCCATATCTCCTACCACCTGGCCCCCTTTGTCTGTCATAGCACATTTTCCTTGACTCTTTCATCCATCCATACAGCAGTTGACCCATAAATGGCAGAACACAACGGTCCCTTCTTGCTGGGAGCTTACGCTCTGGACCCATGGATTATGTGTGCCAGGGAGACTAAATAGATAAGTCAGCATAGAGCAAGTCAGACATCTGCGTTCCCTGGGAAGAGGAGAGCAGGTCATGGGACAGGGAGTTTGTGGGTGTGGATGGTGGGGACTTGATTGTTTTGTGTAGGTGGCCAGGGGAGGCCCACCGATAAGGTGACATTGAGCCAAACCTGAAGGAGAGGAGAGAGCTCCCTGTGTGAGAAAAAGTACCAGGCAGAGGCCTTAGAAAGCAACTCCCCTGCATTTGCAGCCCTTCCCTGCTGGGTCTACCGTCATCTCCACCCAGGAGATGATCATGTTACCTCTTCAGCTACCAGCTTTGGGGAACTCCCTGAGTGCAGCCTAGCCTGTTTCTGTCTCGAAAGTGACAGACACAGTGGGCAAGCTGTCCCCTGACCTGGAACTAAGAAGCAGGGAGATTTCTGGAGGGGCAGGTAGCTCTGGGCAGCCACCAGCCTCTCTGCAGGGCAGACAGAAAAGGCGGAGAGGAGGGAGGCGGAGTGGGGCAGATATACCCCATGGAATAGTCTCCAGCAGATAAGCTGTTTGCCTTCAAGAGGGTTGGTGGGTGCAGTAGAAAGGGGTGCAGGGTGGGGAGAGGAGGCCAGGATGTTGGTTTAATGGCTCAGCTCTGTCAGACCAAGGCTGGGTTGTGTGGGCTGGAGAACAAGTTGGGGGAAGAAAGCAGTGTGTGTCCCATGTGCAAGGGTTGCTGGCTTCCAGAAATGGCAGTGCTGAGGAGTCTCAGTGTGACTAGACAGCTCTAAGTACAGCAGGTGATACCTGGCGTTTCTTTTAATTACAAAAGCAAAACCAAGTGGCTCAGCGCTGAGGGTGTAGCCCAGCTAGCATGCATGAGGACCCAGGTTCCACTGCCAGGGCTGCCATTCAAACAAAAAAATGCGCAGAACCCGTGAGCAGCTTCAGAAAGCTTCCAGTTGGGCTTTGAGAGGAGCCTAAGTATGATGCTTGCTGTCTCTTGACCATAATGAACTAGATGACACTGCTGTGGTAGTAGATGCTCCAGCCCCTCCCTGCAGCAGGCAGGGGAGGCACGCAGCAGGCAGTGTGCACGGGATGAAGTCCTCAGTGTATGATGACAGTCTAGGCAAGAGGGCACCAAAGACATGTGTCCCAAAGCCAGAGGCTGTTTGAGATACAGCTGGCATTTTATGCCATTGAAGACCAGCATGTGGAACACATTTCTAAACTTTAATATCCTCATGAAGGGAACTGGAGGAGTTTGTGTGCTGAGGTATGTTTACTTGTGAAAGGGTTTATAATCATGAATCTGACGAATAATTTGTGTAGTGTTATATCAAATGCCGTGTGCTACATACTTCGATAACTACATGAAATTATAGAATTATAATGGTTTAGAATTATAGAATTATAATTTCTCATTATAGAATTATAAATTTATAATTTCTCATAACTCATAACGTAGGCCAGCAATATCCTACAGCTGTCGTATAAAGTGCCTTGGGTGTCAGAAATTTCTCACAACTTCCTGACCATTCCTTATTCCCACAGGCCATTTTAAAAGAACGTAATTGCTTTTTTTTTTGACAATTAGAGAATGAAATATAATTCACATACCATAAAACTCATCCCTGTGGAGTATCTAATTGAGTGGTTTTTGGTGTATTCACAAGGTCATGCAACCATGGCCATTTAATTGCAGGACATTTTCAGTAGCTCCCAAGAAGCTATACTCATTAGTATTCCCGCCCCATCCTCCTCTTCCCCAGCTCCCTGAAATTGCTGATCTGCTTTCTGTCTCTCTTAATTCATCTAACCTCAGTGTTCCCTATGAATGGAGTCATTTATATTTGGCTTTTTTCACTTAGCCTAATATCTTTACAGGCTACCTTGTAGCAAGTATCAGTACTTTGTTGGTTTTTATGGTTGGACGATATTCTATTGGATGTTTATACATTGTCCCTTCATCAGTTGATAGACTTTGGAGTAACCTCTGGGTTTTGGCTTTTATGAATAACACTGTCGTGACCATTTATTTATGGGATGCTGTATGGACATTCGCCTTCAGATCTTTTGGGTGTAATCTAGAAGTAGAGCGGCTGGATCATGTATTAACTATTTAACTCATTGCAGGATGTGCCAGACTGATTTCCAGAGTAGCTGAGCCCTTTTACACTTACACCAGGGGTGTGCAAGGGCTCCGGTTTCCTCACTGCCACCAGCACCACCTGAATTTTTGATAACAGCCATTCCAGTGGGTGCAAAGGTGAAATTTCATTCTGGTTTTATTTATGTTTCTCCAAAGACTACTGGTGAGATGATTGCATATTGATAAGGACAACTGCATGAATGCATTTGGTGTTTTTCTTATACATTTAACCAAAACCCATTTTACAAGAAAGGCCACTTGCCTTGACTCTCCCCTCTGCCCTGGAAGGTGTTAGAATGACCTTACAAATAAATGTGCATCTAATGAACGCAGTTTCTAAGTTTCACATAGAGAAGGATAGAGCGCCTGTCTCCCCGCCCCCCACACACACAGATGAAGGAGCCCTGAAGCCCTAGAACCGACAAGCATACAGTGGCTTCCTGAGCTCCCGGCCTGGCAGGGTGTGGGCACAGGGAACAGCCCTGCCTTAGTCTGTCACTTGCTTACCAGTGCTCCAAGTAAACGCGTTCAGTCTGGACAAAACTGCTGCTGCCTGCGCTCTGGGGCGCTGTATATCCCCATGTGCGTGTCAGTGTTGGCGCGGCCTGGGTTCTTTTTGGAAGGGTGGCTGAGTCGGCCACACCACACCTGCGAGCGTCACAGTCTGCAGGGCCTGCCCTGGGGGGGTCAGTCATCCGCCTGCAGTTGGCTCACCGGGTGCTCGGTACTGGGACTCTGGAGGACTCCGCATGTATCCCCAGCGCGGGATGGGATGCGCACTGGAGACCCTCGACAGCTGCCTTCTGCTCTGATCCTCCAGCCCCCAGCAGGAGCAGGAGGAGGAGGAGGACCCGGGCAGCGCGCGCCTGCTTAGTCCTCCCTGGATACCGGGCGCGAGGGTTACTGCCCGGCGGCGACCACTGGGGGGCGCCGCGACACCGCGCTGGCGCCAGCTCCGTGGGTCTCTCTTCGGCCCCGCCCCTGGGTTAGAAAGCAAGATTAATACTGGGAGTCGGCCAGGAGGTGGGGTGCAGGAGGCGGGGTGTGGTCATTTATTTTCTCTCTTCGTGGGATAAACCTGCTCTTCCTTTTTTCTTTTTCTTCCTGGCATTGTAGTTTGATCTCAGGATCTTCCTATTGATCGACAGTCCCAGCCCTTTCTTATTTTTAGTCCTTATTTTGATACAGGGTTCAATTAAGTCACTAAGTTGCCCAGGCTGGGCTCCAAAATGCATTCCTTCTGCCTCAGCCTCCCAGATTGCTGGGATTATGGGTCTGCCCGACCACACCAGGTTCTAAACCTGTTGCTGAGACCCTCTGAAAAACTGGCGGAGCAGGCAGCTGGGTGGCTGGATCTGGCCACACCTGCTGAGACCAGCAGTGCAGGGCAAGTCACTGTCCTCTTACCCAGCAGCTCCCTGGGACACCCTGGAGACTCCCCTTCAGAGGCCAGTGCCTTGGTACCCTGGCCCTCGTGGGGGGAGGGGTGGGTTTAGTGCCGTGTCTGTGGGTGGCCTGGTGGCTTGATAGAGCCCCAGGGTCCCCAGCTGCCTGTGTGTCCATCAGTAGTATCCCCAAGCCTGGGTCCCCACTGCCAGCTGCGAGGGGCCCGACCTGAGGCCTCCTGCACTTGCCCTCCGGGCAGCCAATGGGACTGAAAAGCCTGCTCTCTTTCCTACCCTTCCCCTCCAGGGCGTTTGTCCTGATCCCTGGAGGCTCACACCGTCCTGTGGGTTGGGGGAACCTGTCAGAATGAACGGGGTGCTGCCTGTGGTGGTGCCCACCTGTAATCCCTGCACTCTTGAGACGACTGCAGTTTAGAACGTAATCTGGGCAACTTGGAGAGCCCTTGTCTCAAAATAAAAACTTTCATAAAAGGGACTGAGAATGTAGCCCAGTGCGAGGGCCCTGAGTTCAGGCTGCAGCCCAGGTGGGGTGGTGACCAAGGGCACCATCACCCCCCAACCTGAGAATGGCTCTGGCAGCTGAGCCAGAGACCCGTTGGCTGGCAGATGCCTGCTGTCACCCTGATGTGTTCTGAATCATAGCCATTTGTTTTATTCATTGGGGTGATTACTGTTAAGCAGCTGCATTAAGCCTGGGGGCTGGGTTCAGATCCACATTTGGGATCAGTGTGGCCCTGGGTGTTACCCTCCTGAGCCTCCACCCTCTCACCTGTGACCTTTCGAGGTGGCTGTGAGCTAAGGATGGGGGTGGCCTAGGGCTGGCATGTGGTCACTGCCCCTCATGGTACCGAGCCTGTGTTTTGCCAGCAGGGCCCATGTCAGCATTGTAGGAGTCACATGCTTGTGGGTTCAGCTGAGGATGGTGCAGCTGGCTTGCAACACAACACTCTGCCCGGTGTGTTTCACGCTGTGCTCATGTTCTGTGGAGTCCTGGACCCACACGCCGGCGTCCTCTTCTTTCTTCTGTGTCCCTCCTTTCCCCTGGCGTCGCACTGTGTGCCTCTCTGGGATTGAACACCGTGCCTTACTTTGTGTTCCACTGCATGCAGGCTTTCTTTTTCCTGCTGGAAGGAAGCATCTCAGTCTCCATTTATTTGAGGGAGGTGTTGAGAGAAGATCTTGCTGTGTGGTCCAGGCTGGCCTTGAACTTGCTGTGTAACCCAGCAACTCAAACTTGAAACCACCCTCCTGCCTCAGCCACCGGATTGCTGGGATCACAGGTGTGTGCCACCATGCCCAGCTTCTCCTCCTTCCTCTTCCGTTATGCATGGAGCCTGGCACTTGTGGGGCCCGGGGCCTTGGGCCCAAGCCTGAAAATGCTCCGTGGAGGGTGTCCTCAAGTGGCACTGCTGTTTCTTGTCAGGCGGTAAAACTGGAATCTGTGTGCTTGGTGGCATATTGCAGTCAACATAGATGGTCCTACCGCCACATCCTCGGGAAACAGAATGTTCTCGGTGGATGCTCTTTTGCTTCTGGGAAGTCTCAGATTAGACTTGTGTATGGTAAACTGTGAGCATGTTTGGTGTTTTGTTTCTCCTAAGTTCAGTCCCCGGGACCATAGAATGACAACCAAACAAAATGACAGGCCACTGGGGACACCCCTATCCTCACATAGACCCAGATCCCCCCAGAGCTTGTTCCTGTGCCAGTGCCTGCCCACTCTCTGTGACTCCTACACTACCAGGTGCAGAGAGGTGGCTCTGCCCCTGCCCTGTGTCCTGAGTGCTCTGGCCCCTTGGGTTCCTGTCAGGTTGTGACTCTGGAGGGGCTTCATTGGCCCCTGGTGTACAGGAGGATCAGTCACCCATTGAAAAACCTGCTCTGCATTGGGCTTGGTGCTGGTGGCTTGGTGCTGGTTGGCCCAGGGTGCCGCAGGCCCTGTAGTCTGGAGTTGGGGGTAGCACACAGGGTGGGGCTGCTTATGAGGATGGAGACACTGGGGGCCAGGGAGCTTTAAGGATGTATTTCCCCAGAGATTGCTAGGAAGTGACCTGCCTGTTTTAGAGGTGAGGAACCAAGGCAGCGGGGAGCAACAGTTTGTGCCATGGTCCCTGGAATGGCCTGACCATGTCCCCCTGGCTGGTGTCTCTAGTGAGGATTATGGTTCCCTTCTTGGCTTCTGTCACAAGCTGGTCCTGAGGGTGCGAGGCAAGTAGAATCTGCAGAGCTCGTTCTCTCAGATGTTTGTCAACATTGTCAGCATCAGCAGCGACTGCCACCATCCTTGAGCTCCTGAGAGGAGACGCCAGGCTAGGTCCTGCTACGTCCTGCTAGGTCCTGTGTTCAGTGCACATGGGACGCTCCTGGGGCAGGAGTTGTTCTCCCCAGGAAGAGGTGGGAAGCGGTCGCACAGTGAGGCTTGGTGACCTGTTCAGAGCAGCCGTGGGCGGCTGAGCCCTGATCTGCGCCCCGGCCCTCTGACTCCGGAGCACTGTGCCTGTGGTGCCTATTTTGGTGGTTCATTTAGTCTTGTGCCTCTGAAGCTGGGGGTGCTGTTTGAGAGCTGAGGTCCCACCAGAGTGGCTCCCATGGTTCCCCAAGCCTGCTGCTGCCTGGGGCCTTATGCACCTGTCCTGGTCCCCCAGTCAGCTGGCTTGTGAAGAGCAGGGGAGCCCAGAGCCTGCAGGGGCAGATCACTACCCTACTGTGCCCTGCAGGTGTGAGGGACCTGGAGCACACGCTCCTTGCAAGAATCTAATCCCTAAAACATCCCTCTGCCTGCTCTCCATGGAAAATTGTCTTCCATGGAACTGATCTTTGGTGCCAAAAAGGTTGGGGACTGATGCTTTGGGTTCACAGAGAAGATGAATTGTTGACTGACCGAAAATATGAGCAACTGGAGTTACTTAGTTATTCAGTTACTGAGACAGGGTAGTCCTCTGCCTCGGTCTCCCAGGGGCTGAGATTACAGATGTGCACCACTAGTCCAGCTTTTGGAGTTATTTATTGAGTACATTCTCTTGGAGCTTTGGAAGACTTTTTAGAGCAAATGTGAAATGAAAATGTTTCTTTTACTTAAGGCAAAAGCTCTATCTTAAGCCACTGGCTTTGGGAAATGAAATCTGACCGTGCTGTTTAACCTCCTGGTCTCTGGAACTGTTGGCTTCTGAGCCCTCTGCTGGGATGTGGGTGGCATCTGGATTTGATTTATGGAGCTCTTTGGGGAACTTGTGGTAGCTCAGAAATAGGAGAGTGCAGCGCTCTGGCCTGGGAGAGCATCCAGCTCTGAGGATGCAGCCTGGGCTCAGGGGTTTGGTGGGGGGTTTTGAGGACGAGGGGAGAAGCTGCCTGGAGAGAAGCAAATGGGTGGGAGCAGAGGTGCACCCCAGAGAGCCCTCCTGACCTGTGTCCACAGGGACTGTGAAACCATCTTTATTTTCCCGTGTGTCCCAGAGCCCCCAGCACTTGCACCCTGATCTTGTATGGCTAGGAAGTCTGTCCTCTGCACAGTTCACTTAGTAGGGGACCCATACATGGGTAGGTCCCCTCCTGCCATGCTCTCCAGGGCTT